>JAWPHD010011714.1:0-81192 GCA_037043455.1 Cyrtodaria siliqua
GCATGTGTTTGTTTATTGGACGTGTTGTCATGAGTAGCATCACCGTATTGAAAAACGCTATGGTAATAAAACTCTTTATACTTTCCTTATCTCTCTCCAAAGTATTATCAAAGAAGCTTGGATCACAGAGGTCATATTTTGCTAACAAAGAATGCATAATGTTTATGTAAGTCAAGTAATAAGAAGGATCCTTAATCAAGGTAGTTTTTTATCAAGCACAGTCAGATATGTACAGATATACATATTTGTGTTTTTTAAACTTCGTCAGTCATACTGCGACTACCTAATGCTTTTCACAATAATAGTTTCTGTGCAGATAAAGTGTTTCTGTTGCAGATACGTAAAGATATAACATTTTAATGCAAAGACTTTGGTATTTATAGTTGCCGACATTATTAATGCCGACGATTATCTTACATTAGTCAATGTTTTACCCCCAGTGCTTACTCATCGATCTTATTATGAATGTTTACACAGAAATGTTCTATGAAAGTGCCTATAACACAGTTTTACATTGAAATGCAGATCCATTGTAATTAAGTGGGTGTGGTAATTCAATATGCGAATTTAAAGAAACAGTGCTAAAATAGGCATTTATATGCATCGTTCATTCAAACTTTTCAATTTTTATTAATAAGCTATGTTTTAATATTGTAATACCTCATTGAAATGTATTTTTCGTAACAAAATTTTGCAGATGTACATATACATAAACCTGCAGTGATTTTATGACAAACGCACATTTTTGAGCCATAAAATAACTTATTTCCCCTATCTAGATTTTTCTAGACTTTTTTGTGATTTTTTGTAATATATGTATCTATCAGAAAATCAGAAATCATTCTATTGCAATTAGTTTGATGTGGGTTCACAGGCTGAGTGGACTATATGTTATAAGGTATTACAGTATGAGTAATATTACACCATGTAACCATTTTATTTACTTAAACCGACACTCGCCATGTTCATATTATGGATTATTTTGACTGAAACCAATGGTAAACTGGAATAAACAAAGTAGTATATGAGTAGGTAAATATCACCTAGTTAATTTGAAAGCAGTTATCACAATCACATGAATGTTGTTTGATGGCTCAACAACACATTGTCAGGGTTATTTAGAGAGAGGTAAGGATATGTCAGAATCCTGGACATTGTTAGGTTATTTAGAGAGAGGTAAGGATATGTCAGAATCCTGGACATTGTTAGGTTATTCAGTGATGCTTCAGAGGGAGGTAAAGGATACGTAGGAATCCTGGACATTGTTAGGTTATTCAGAGATGCTTCAGAGGGAGGTAAAGGATACGTAGGAATCCTGGACATTGTTAGGTTATTCAGAGATGCTTCAGAGGGAGGTAAAGGAAATGTAGGAATCCTGGACATTGTAAGGTTATTCAGAGCTGCTTCAGAGGAAGGTAAAGAATACGTAGGAATCCTGGACATTGTTAGGTTATTCAGAGCTGCTTCAGAGGGAGGTAATACGTAGGAATCCTGGACATTGTTAGGTTATTCAGAGCTGCTTCAGAGGGAGGTAATACATAGGAATCCTGGACATTGTTAGGTTATTCAGAACTGCTTCAGAGGGAGGTAATACATAGGAATCCTGGACATTGTTAGGTTATTCAGAGCTGCTTCAGAGTGAGGTAATACATAGGAATCCTGGACATTGTTAGGTTATTCAGAGCTACTTCAGAGGGAGGTAATACATAGGAATCCTGGACATTGTCAGGTTATTCAGAACTGCTTCAGAGGGAGGTAATACATAGGAATCCTGGACATTGTTAGGTTATTCAGAGCTGCTTCAGAGGGAGGTAATACGTAGGAATCCTGGACATTGTTAGGTTATTCAGAGCTGCTTCAGAGGAAGGTAAAGGATACATAGGAATCCTGGACATTGTTAGGTTATTTAGAGCTGCTTCAGAGGAAGGTAAAGGATACGTAGGAATCCTGAACATTGTTAGGTTATTTAGAGCTGCTTCAGAGGAAGGTAATACGTAGGAATCCTGGACATTGTTAGGTTTTTCAGAGCTGCTTCAGAGGGAGGTTATAAGTAGGAATCCTGGACATTGTTAGGTTATTTAGAGCTACTTCAGAGGAAGGTAAAGGATACGTAGGAATCCTGGACATTGTTTAGGTTATTCAGAGCTGCTTCAGAGGGAGGTAAAGGATACGTAGAAATCCTGGACATTGTTAGGTTATTCAGAGCTGCTTCAGAGGGAGGTAAAGGATACGTAGGAATCCTGGACATTGTTAGGTTATTTAGAGCTGCTTCAGAGGGAGGTAAAGGATACGTAGGAATCCTGGACATTGTTAAGTTATTCAGAGATGCTTCAGAGGGAGGTAAAGGATACGTAGGAATCCTGGACATTGTTAAGTTATTCAGAGCTGCTTCAGAGGGAGGTAAAGGATACGCAAGTTTTAAACAAATCCAGATTGCCATGCGTCCCTTTAACATTCCATGCCCACTCTCCATTTACACCTAGATAAAAATATGCAGAATGGTCCTAGAATGTTCTCACCAGCAGAACTGCAGAGTTGCTGCAATTTAAATATTAAATTTCTGTTCAGAAACAATATAAATTACAATAAACACTTTATGCATTTTGTACATAGCTTTAAACAAGTAACTGACACCTATACAAGATTCAAATGAATAAGCAAACATAAACACGACACACAAATCAATATGTTCCAAAATTTAACTTTGCTTTTGATATCGCCTCTCAACATTTGCAATTGAAGATCTAGAGGTAGACTGATATAAATCAATTACAGTATAATTAATAATACAATACCTCAGCAGTGGTGCAACTTACCTGGTTAATATAACATGTTTAAACAGCTTTATAAGGAAGTGAAATATATACAGTCAGTGGGATATTTTTTAAATAATTTAATATATAGGTGGCACAATAACACAAGTATATTTCTGAATATGACATAGTTCTGTGTTTAAAAACTGAAATACAACATGAATAACTAAAGTCAGCACAGTTACATGTCTGACATGAATTCATTTGTATAGCAGTACAATGAGTGGAAATGAAGTCCCCGGTAAAAAGAAGACATTGCTCAGTGCAAGTCAACTTCGTGCCTCTGATGATAACTTCGACTTATACTGCATCCCATGTGCAGATGATAAAAATAAACATGTAGAAGCGGATGGATTCTGCGTGGACTGTCGGGAGTACCTGTGTAGGGAATGTGTGGATTTCCATAAGAACTTCCGACTAACCAAGAAGCATGTTATTCAGGACAAAGATGCCATGCCCACAGATGCCAAACAGGTGCAGTCACCACAGCAAACTAAGGATGAATGCACCGAGTTATGCAAAAAGCATCCCGGGAAGATTCTTGAATATTATTGTAAACCACACAATGAGTTAGGGTGCAGTGTTTGTGTGACACTGGGGCACATAACCTGTGGGGTGGGGTATATCCCCGAGCTTTCTAAGGGAGTTGCTAACTCAGATGAATATGAAGAACTTTCAATAAAAATAGATGAGTTGCAGAAAAACGTTATTAAAACAAAAGAAACCTGCAAAAAGAGTCAGTAACTGAAGCTGAAAGTAAAAGTAAGACATACACTGATGAGGTGACACAATTAGGAGACGACATTATCGACCATATCAGACATCTGGTGCAGAGAGCTTTGGACGAAAAAGATGAATTTGTCAAAGAAATGCTAGTTGTATTAAGAAAGACACAAACACAAAGTGAGAAGATAAGTGAAGAAATATCCTTCATGCAAGGGGATTTGAAATCAAAAAAGGACTCTGAAAATCAGAGCTTTGTTTTAATGAAAATGCTCCAACCGAATGTAAAAGAAGTAGAAGAGAAATTGGCAGAAGCTCAGATGGATGCTAAACTAACTGTTTTTAAGTTTGCTGAAAATCCTGGTATGAAAAGTGTTAAAGAAACTGAAACCTTGGGTAAGGTATTTACATACAAGAAAATTAAAAAACAGTATGAAAATATCAATATCTCATCAGAGAATGATGAGCCAACTACAGGCCTTGAAATTATGTCTGACAGAAGAATTGCTATGGTAGAATACAATTACAGTTCAATAAAACTTGTAGATGCAAAAGACAACATTGTCTCTGAAATCAAACTGCAACATTTCCCCTGGGACATAACGGAGGTCAGAAAAGGTCACCTGGCAGTCACTTGTCCACATGACAACAAAATTCAGTTCCTGAGTGCAACAGATAAATTGACTTTAGGACGTGTTTTAAACACAGATGATAACTGTCGTGGAATAGCTGCATGTCGAGATACCCTGATTGTTAGTTTTTCATCAATCAAGCAGGTTCAGGTGCTGGACATGAACGGGAAAGTGCTGAGGAGGATAAATACTGATGAGGATGGTGAGGCGTTGTTCTTTCATTCATGGTATGTGGCAGTCAATCCCCATAACAACATGATCTATGTGTCTGATAATGTTACGGGTAAAGTGACCTTTATGACCCTAGAGGGAGAGGTCAAGGCTATTTATAAGAATGAAGAACCACTTGGCCTGTGTGTAGGGGAGGAAGACTCAGTATATATCTGTGGTATGGGTGGTGTACAGCATATAGCGGCGAATGGTACTAAGATACAGACACTGTTGGATCCAGGACCGGATGTGGTTAGTTCTTGTGTGGCTTATGATACAAACAGTGGCAGGTTATACTGGTGTCCAGAAATTACTAAGTGTTTAAGTGTCTACCAGCTTCAGTGAACATACAGACAGTAAATGCAAATCAATAGACATATGAGGGCAGTTCAAATAATATGTGGACTTTTTTTGATATCATACTAATTTATTGATGTAAACCTTTAAGATTCTTATATGTTGTAATCCAACTCATAAGAAATCAAATGATTTAAACATAAACTTGATACATTGTTATATAACGTTGCAATGAACGGTATAATAGGGCGAGAAACCCATCTATGGAACAGTCCAAATTGTGACGTCTTTATTTTATAACTGAATTTCGGGAATGGCTAAATAAAAGTAAAATCGCTGGCAAAAATACACAAAACTAAAGTACAACTGTCACTGGCATTCCAAAATCACAATTATGAAATTTTATGAATATTGTTCAAGGAGAACTATGATAAATATAAATAAGTAGACGAACACTTCATTGCTTTTAAGTTGAAACTGACGATGTCAGAAAAAATCATGGACCACTAAAATGTTAATAAAATATTAAATAATATGAACTTTTAATAAAACAAAAGAGTTTATACAAAAATTAAATACAAAAACTTAAAATTTTAAAATCGTACATATTTTCTTCAAAATATATATGTAAATAAATTAAGAATACCAGTATATATGTTCAATAAATATGTCTTTTGGAATGACTATGCTATTTTTTTTCTAAATACTTTGAATATTTATTCATATGAATTTTGATCGAATTCATATGATCTCGTTCCGAAGCTGTGATATCAGGGCTGTACAAATCCTATAGCCCCGACGCCCGTGACTAGTCCAAAACCTAAGTCGGGCGTGTCACTTTTTCAAAGATTTCAGTCCCGTTCTAGTCCAATTTTAAAAAAAGAGCAAGTCGGGCGTGACACTGTTTGAAAGATTTCAGTCCCAGATTTGTCCATTTAACAATGTCGGCCACCTTTCATAAAACAACCCCAGCACATTTCTCGACATAATCTTTAATTGCACTCGCTTATGTAATGCAATTAGCATCCACAGCGGCGATCAGCGATGACTCCGGGCAATTTTATCAACAATCAACCATGCCAGAAGTCCCGCCTCCAAATTGCTTTAATTGACAGTCGACATTATCCAATCAATTGACCCGATCTATTTTAATCCAGACCCGCTAGCCAATGAAACGACTACTACAGATAAATCACATGTTTGTCACGTGATTACCTGTTTGTCACGTGGTGAGCTGAAAATGGCGATAAACTCAAACAATAACACTAACACTAATTAATTAGCAATCAGGCCGATTTGTCGATGAGTAAAGAAACTAAGGACGTTTGATAATGGAAGCATGTTTGATATAAAACGGTAGGTGTGATTTTTTGTTGTTTCTCAGTGTATTGTTGAGCGTAATTGTAACAGACATGAAAGGCGGGTGGGGTAAAGGTTTGTGCATAGTTAGTGTATGGGCGGGGCGGGGATGAGAGGCGAGTGGGGGGGGGGGGGGGGGGGGGGGGGGGGGGGGGGGGGGAACATATATGTGTAAGAATTGACTAAAACAACAAATATGTAAAAAAAAAAAAAAAATAGATTTTCAAGTGGGGGTGGGGTGGGCCTGGGGGAAGCAACACAGAAAGTAAAAAAAAATAGAGTTTCAAGTGGGGTTGTGGTGGGGGGTGGGGTGGGCCAGGGGGAAGCAACACAGAAATATGTAAAAAAAAAAATAGAATTTCAAGTGGGAAAGCAACACAGAAATATGTAAAAAAACAAGAGGTCAATGACCTTGAAGCTGTACTGATTGATTTTGATTTCAGGAAGTAGTCACTACAGACTTGTTTTTTGAAAAATTATTTTTAGCCGTGGCGGCCATCTTGAATTTCCGGCCGACCTGAAATTTTGCTAGGATCAATAAGACATCAAGAGCAACATTCCTGTGAAGTTTCATGAAAATCCGTCATGTAGTTTCAGAGGAGTTGTCGCTACAAGTTTTCATGATATAACTCTATGTAAACAAAGATGGCCGCTGACAGCCAGGTTTAACGTCGAATCAAAATAATGTTTGACTCTGATAACCGTCATGTCATGCTGATCATTTTACAAAAAGTCCCATATCAATATCACTTATAGTTTCAAGACGTAGTCGCTACAAACTTCTTTTTTAAAAATCTATTTTTAGCTGTGCCGGCCATCTTGAATTTCTGCCGATCTGAAATTTTGCTAGGATCAATGAGACATTAAGAGCAACATTCCTGTAAAGTTTCATGAAAATCTGCCAAGTAGTTTCAAAGGAGTAGTCGCTACAAGTTTTTACTATATAACTCTATGTAAACAAAGATGGCCGCTGGCAGCCATGTTTAACGTTGAATCAAAACAATTTTTGACAAGGACCAACATCATGTCATGCTGATCATTTTAGAAAAAGTCCCATATCAATATCACTTATAGTTTTCAAGAAGTAGTCGCTACAAACTGGTATTTTGAAAATTTATTTTTAGCCGTGGTGGCCATCTTGAATTTCCGGCCAACCTGAAATTTTGCTAGGATCAATTAGACATCAAGAGCAACATTCCTGTGAAGTTTCATGAAAATCCGTCAAGTAGTTTCAGAGGAGTAGTCGCTACAAGTTTTCATTATATAACTCTATGTAAACAAAGATGGCCGCTGGCAGCCATGTTTAACGTCGAATCAAAACGATTTTCGACAAGGACCAACATCATGTCATGCTGATCATTTTAGAAAAGTCCCATAACAATATCACTTATAGTTTTCATGAAGTAGTCGCTACAAACTTGTTTTTTAAAAACCTATTTTTAGATCTGGCGGCCATCTTGGATTTTACATCAACATGAATTTTTGCTAGGATCAACTAGACTTCATGGGCAACATTTCTGTAAAGTTTCATGAAAATCCATTCAGTAGTTTCAGAGGAGTAGTCGCTACAAAAAAAAAGTTTACGGACAGACGGACGGACAGACGGACGGACGACGGACGCCACACCACGGCATAAGCTCTGCTGATCTCTGATCAGTAGAGATAACAAGAGGCCCAAGAGGGCCTGTGGACGCTCTACTGGCTAAAACAGCTCTTAAAGATTTAGACAGATATAGCTCTCTTCTCCTATAGATTTAACAAAGGAAAATACAATATAGCATTTTTCAACAAATCAAGGGCCATAACTCTTGTTATTACTAACAAGATCTAGCTGGTTTTCGAAATTGTCCAAGACTTCATTGATATACCGCGATTTGCACAACTAGACATCATATTGAGGCTTCCTGCCAAATTTTGTAGAAATCCAACAAGCCATTTAAGAGGAGTAGCGCCGACAAGAAATTTAAAATAAAAAGGTCAAAGGGCCATAACTCCCGTCAAAAATCAGCGAACTGGAACAAAAGCGTGAAATGCACAACTAGACATCTTACCGATGCTTCCTGCCAAGTTTCGTCGAAATTCAACAAGGCATTTAGGATGAGTAGCGCCGACAAGAAATTTTAAAGTAAGTGTCAAGTAATTAAAAAGATAATGCAAAAATTTAAAAAAAAAAATAAAAAATTCAAATCAATAAAAAAAAGAAAAGAAATTTTTTTAAAGAAAAAAAATAAAATAAAAAAAAAAAAAAAATTCAAACAATTAAAAACAAGAGGTCAATGACCTTGAAGCTCTACTGATTGATTTTGATTTCAGGAAGTAGTCGCTACAAACTTATTTTTTGAAAATTGATTTTTAGCCGTGGCGGCCATCTTGAATTTCCGGCCGACCTGATATTTTGCTAGGATCAATTAGAAATCAAGAGCAACATTCCTGTGAAGTTCATGAAAATCCGTCAAGAAGTTTCAGAGGAGTAGTCGCTACAAGTTTTCATTATATAATTCTATGTAAACAAAGATGGCCGCTGACAGCCATGTTTACATCTAATCAAAATGATTTTTGACAAGGACCAACATCATGTAATGCTGATCTTCTTAGAAAAAGTCCCATATCAATATCACTTATAGTTTTCAAGAAGTAGTCGCTACAAACTTGCATTTTGAAAATCTATTTTTAGCCATGGCGGCCATCTTGAATTTCCAGCCGACCTGAAATTTTGCTAGGATCAATTAGACATCAAGAGCAACATTTCTGTGAAGTTTCATGAAAATCTGTCAAGTAGTTTCAGAGGAGTAGTCGCTATAAGTTTTCATTATATAACTCTATGTAAACAAAGATGGCCACTGGCAGCCATGTTTAATGTCGAATCAAAATAATGTTCGACTCGGATAACCATCATGTCATGCTGATCATTTTAGAAAAAGTCCCATATCAATATCACTTATAGTTTTCAAGAAGTAGTCGCTACAAACTTGTATTTTGAAAATCTATTTTTAGCCATGGCGGCCATCTTGAATTTCCGGCCGACCTGAAATTTTGCTAGGATCAATTAGACATTAAGAGCAACATTCCTGTAAAGTTTCATGAAAATCCGCCAAGTAGTTTCAGAGGAGTAGTCGCTACAAGTTTTTACTATATAACTCTATGTAAACAAAGATGCGACCTGAAATTTTGCTAAGATCATTTAGACATCAAGAGCAACATTCCTGTGAAGTTTCATGAAAATCCGTCAAGTAGTTTCAGAGGAGTAGTCGCTACAAGTTTTCATTATATAACTCTATGTAAACAAAGATGGCGGCTGGCAGCCATGTTTAACTTCAAATCAAAACGATTTTCGACAAGGACCAACATCATGTCATGCTGATCATTTTAGAAAAAGTCCCATATCAATATCACTTATAGTTTTCAAGAAGTAGTCGCTACAAACTTGAATTTAAAAAATCTATTTTTAGCTTTGGCGGCCATCTTGGATTTCACATCAACATGAATTTTTGCTAGGATCAACTAGAGTTCATGGGCAACATTTCTGTAAAGTTTTATGAATATCCATCCAGTAGTTTCAGAGGAGTAGTCGCTACAAATAAAAGTTAACGGACGGACGGACAGAAAAAAATCTATTTTTAGCTTTGGCGGCCATCTTGGATTTCACATCAACATGAATTTTTGCTAGGATCAACTAGACTTCATGGGCAACATTTCTGTAAAGTTTTATGAATATCCATCCAGCAGTTTCAGAGGAGTAGTCGCTACAAATAAAAGTTAACGGACGGACAGACGGACGGACGACGGACGCCGCACCACGGCATAAGCTCTGCTGATCTCTGATCAGTAGAGCTAAAAAAAAAAAAAAATTAAATTGAAAAAAAAAAAAAATCTAATTAAAAAAAAAAAAATTAAAAAGAAATTAAACAAGAGGTCAATGACCTTGAAGCTCTACTGATTGATTTTGATTTCAGGAAGTAGTCGCTACAGACTTGTTTTTTGAAAATCTATTTTTAACCGTGGCGGCCATCTTGAATTTCCGGCCGACCTGAAATTTTGCTAAGATCAATAAGACATTAAGAGCAACATTCCTGTAAAGTTTCATGAAAATCCGTCAGGTAGTTTCAAAGAAGTAGTCGCTACAAGTTTTCATTATATAACTCTATGTAAACAAAGCAGCCATGTTTAAGGTCAAATCAAAACGATTTTCGACAAGGACCAACATCATGTCATACTGATCATTTTAGAAAAAGTCCCATATCAATATCTCTTATTGTTTTGAAGAAGTAGTCGCTACAAATTTATTTATTTTAAATCTATTTTTAGTTGTGGCGGCCATCTTGAATTTCCGGCCGACCTGAAATTTTTCTAGGATCAACTAGACATCAAGAGCAACATTCCTGTGAAGTTTCATGAACATCCGTCAAGTAATTTCAGAGGAGTAGTCGCTACAAGTTTTTACTATATAACTCTATGTAACCAAAGATGGCCACTGGCAGCCATGTTTAACGTCGAATCAAAATAATTTTCCACAAGGATCTACATCATGTCATTCTGATCATTTTAGAAAAAGTCCCATATCAATATCACTTATAGTTTTCAAGAAGTAGTCGCTACAAACTTATTTTTTAAAAATCTATTTTTAGCTGTGACGGCCATCTTGAATTTCCGGCCGACCTGAAATTTTGATAGGATCAATTAGACATCAAGAGCAACATTCCTGTAAAGTTTCATGACAATCCGCCAAGTAGTTTCAGAGGAGTAGTCGCTACAAGTTTTTACTATATAACTCTATGTAAACAAAGATGGCCGCTGGCAGCCATGTTTAACGTTGAATCAAAACGATTTTTGACTAGGATCAACATCATGTAATGCTGATCATTTTAGAAAAAGTCCCATATCAATATCACTTATAGTTTTCAAGTAGTAGTCGCTATAAACTTATTTTTTAAAAATCTATTTTTAGCTGTGACGGCCATCTTGAATTTCCGGCCGACCTGAAATTTTTCTAGGATCAATTAGACATCAAGAGCAACATTCCTGTAAAGTTTCATGACAATCCGCCAAGTAGTTTCAGAGAAGTAGTCGCTACAAGTTTTTACTATATAACTCTATGTAAACAAAGATGGCCGCTGGCAGCCATGTTTAACGTTGAATCAAAACGATTTTTGACTAGGATCAACATCATGTCATGCTGATCATTTTAGAAAAAGTCCCATATCAATATCACTTATAGTTTTCAAGAAGAAGTCGCTACAAACTTGTATTTTAAAACTCTATTTTTAGCTTTGGCGGCCATCTTGGATTTCACATCAACATGAATTTTTGCTAGGATCAACTAGACTTTATGGGCAACATTTCTGTAAAGTTTCATGAATATCCATCCAGTAGTTTCAGCTGTGAAGTCGCTACAAATAAAAGTTTACGGACAGACGGACGGACGGACGACGGACGCCGCACCACTGCATAAGCTCTGCTGATCTCTGATCAGTAGAGCTAAAAACTGTTACCCCCGGGGCGCGTCCAAATTTGACACCAGGGTCACCATTTAAACAAACTTGGTAGAGGACCATTAGCTGATGCTACATGTAATACATGAGAGCTCTGTGCCATGTGGTTCCAGAGAAGAAGATTTTTTTCAGTCTTTGCCTATACAAGCCTAAGTAAAACTGTGACCCCCAGGGTGGGGCCAAATGTGACCAATGGGTCACCATTTGAACAAACTTGGTAGAAGACCATAAGCTTATAGCAAATGCAAAATATTAAACCTCTGGCCCTTGCAGTTTCAGAGAAGAAGATTTTTTAAGTTTTTCCCTATACATGTCTATGTAAAACATGTGACCCTTGGGGCGGGGTCAAATGTGACCCAAGGGTCACAATTTGAACAAAGTTGGTAAAGGACCATAAGCTTACAGCAAGTGCAAAATATTAAACCTCTGGCTCTTGCAGTTCCAGAGAAGAAGAATTTTTTCAGTTTTTCCCTATACAAGCATTTATGTAAAACTGTGACCCCCGGGCCGGGGCCAGATGTGACCCCAGGGTCACCATTTGAACAAAATTGGTAAAGGACCATAAGCTTATAGCAACAGCAAAATATTAAACCTCTGGCTCTTGCAGTTTCAGAGAAGAAGATTTTTTCAGTTTTTCCCTATACAATCATGTCTATGTAAAAAATGTGACCCTTGGGGCGGGGCCAAATGTGACCCCAGGGTCACCATTTGAACAAACTTGGTAAAGGACCATAAGCTTATAATAAATGTAAAACATCAAACCTCTGGCTCTTGTAGTTTCCGAGAAGAAGATTTTTAAAAAAAAATCCTATATAAGTCTATGTAAAACTGTGACCCTCGGGGCGGGGACAAATTTGACCCTAGGGTCATCATTTGAACAAACTTAGTAGAGGACCATAAGCTGATGCTACATGTAATAAATGAGAGCTCTGTGCCATGTGGTTCCAGAGAAGAAGAATTTTTTTCAGTTTTCCCTATACAAGCCTATGTAAAACTGTGACCCCTGGGGTGGGGCCAAATATGACCCCTGGGTCACCATTTGAACAAACTTGTTAGAGGACCACAAGCTTATAGCAAATGCAAAATATTAAACCTCTGGCTCTTGCAGTTTCAGAGAAGAAGATTTTTTAAGTTTTTCCCTATACATGTCTATGTAAAACATGTGACCCTTGGGGCGGGGCCAAATGTGACCCGAGGGTCACCATTTGAACAAACTTGGTAAAGGACCATAAGCTTATAGTAAATGCAAAATATCAAACCTCTGGCTGTTGTAGTTTCAGAGAAGAAGATTTTTAAAAAAAAAATCCTATATAAGTCTATGTAAAACTGTGACCCTCGGGGCGGGGACAAATTTGACTCTAGGGTCATCATTTGAACAAACTTAGTAGAGGACCATAAGCTAATGCTACATGTAATACATGAGAGCTCTGTGCCTTGTGGTTTCAGAGAAGAAGATTTTTTAAAGTTTGTTCCTATAATTCTATATGAAAAACATGCAAAACCTCAATATACAAACTTTGGACCCCCGGGGCACGGCCATTTTTTACCCCGGGGACTTTATTTGAACAATCTTGATAGTCTAGGCATTGGCGATCATTTTAAAAGAAAAACTGTTGAAATCTGTCTAGCGGTTCTGGAGGAGAAGATTTTTTAAGGTTTCGACCATATATGGTAATGGCAGCCATCTTGGATGTAGCGCTGACCTAATTTTAACAAATCTAAAAAGCATTCATCTAAGGATCATCCATGTGAAGTTTGGTTAAAATTAGCTAAGCGGTTTCTCAGAAGAAGTCGTTTGAAGAAAAATTAACGGACAGATGGACGACGGACGACGGAAGACGGACAACACACCATCCCATAAGCTCTGCTGGCCCTTGGCCAGTAAAGCTAAAAATGGGGGGGGGGGGGGAGGTGGAGGGAGCCCATGCCCCAATATGGGTGAAGTAATAAGATGCATAATGCTATAACAAATCCCAAACCAAAATTATAGATATATACATGCTTACATGCAAACCTAGATCTGCCTTTATTGCACATTTTATGGGCCATCACAATTTGGGTTCCATGGGAGCCCAGAATTTGCAGAAGACAAAATTACTTATCCAACCCTTTACAACATACTATAAGGAAACCAATTCCAAAATTTAGTTCAGCTAGGACAAGAAATATAAGACATATAGACCTGTAAACACAGCTTACATGCAAAATTTGATGTGAAACAGACATATTTTAAGAGCTATCAGAATTTGGGTTCCATGGGAGCCCATGGGTTACAGGAACCAAAATTACTTAAGCAGCCCTTACGATAATGCTATAAGGAAGCTAATGGCCAAATTTGGTTGTGCTAGGGTAAGAATTGTAAGAGATATAGACTTGTAAACACAGCTTACACGCAAAATTTGATGTGAAATGGGACACATTTTATGGGCCATCAGAATTTGGGTTCCATGGGAGCCCATGGGTTACAGGAACCAAAATTGCTTATGCAGCCCTTAAGATAATTCTATAAGGAAGCCCACGAACAAATTTGGTTGTGCTAGGATAAGAAATGTAAGAGATATAGACTTGTAAACACAGCTTACATGCAAACCTTGATGTGGGACGCCGACGCCAACACCAACGCCGACACCAGCGCCGGGGTGATTACATAAGCTCTCTTATTCTTCGAATAGTCGAGCTAAAAATAAGGAAAATATGAGTGAATTCCAGAGTGAAAGCGAAAGTGAAAGTAAAAAATAAAAAAAGGAACAAGAGGTCAATGACCTTGAAGCTCTACTGATAGCTTTTTGATAGCTATAGATCAGCATTCCTGTGAAGTTTCATGAAAATCTATGAAGTAGTTTCAGAAGAGTAGTAGCTACAAGTTTTCAATATATAACTCTATGTAAACAAATATGGCCACTGGCGGCCATGTTTAATGTCAAATCAAAATAATTTTTGACAAGGATCAACATCATGTCATACTGATCACTTTAGAAAAAGTCCCAGATCAATATCACTTATAGTTTTCAAGAAGTAGTCGCTACAAACTTGTATTTTGAAAATCTATTTTTAGCCATGGCGGCCATCTTGAATTTACGGCCAACCTGAAATTTTGCTAGGATCAATTAGACATCAACTGCAACATTCCTGTGAAGTTTCATGAAAATCCGTCGAGTAGTTACAGAGGAGTAGTCGCTACAAGTTTTTACTAGATAACTCTATGTAAACAAAGATGGCCGCTGACAGCCATGTTTAACATCGAATCAAAACGATTTTCGACAAGGACCAACATCATGTCATGCTGATCATTTTAGAAAAAGTCCCATATCAATATCACTTATAGTTTTCAATAAGTAGTCGCTACAAACTTGTTTTTTAAAAATCTATTTTTAGATTTGGTGGCCATCTTGGATTTCGCATCAACATGAATTTTTGCTAGGATCAACTAGACTTCATGGGCAACATTTCTGTAAAGTTTCATGAAAATCCATTCAGTAGTTTCAGAGGAGTAGTCGCTACAAAAAAAAAGTTTACGGACGGACAGACGGACAGACAGACGGGCAGACGACGGACACCGCACCACGGCATAAGCTCTGCTGATCTCTGATCAGTAGAGCTAAAAATGTAGAATGTGATACACAGCCAATCAAAAAGTCAAAATCATCTGGTGTAGCGGACAAAAACATAAAATAAAATGTTGATATTGATTCACATGTTATTTATTTTTTGCATTAGGTAAAATGGTAATAAAGTTAAGAATCTCATCTGTAGCCCCTTACCTATTTAAAGCTGTGACTATTTTTTCTCTCCATTAAATGATTTATCTGAACTGTAATATGAAACTCAATATCTATATTGAAATTTAAAAATGCAGATGTGATTCTTACTATTGCTACTGTTTCACCCAATGGCAGTCTACAATCTATACCACTGAAACATACATTAATTGTCTGAAGAGTAAATAAGGATTGCTTCATTTACAGTGTATAATGAATTGTAATGAGTATGCAAATCCGTTAAAATAAGATGCAGTTTTAACATATTGAGAAATCGAAAGAATTCAGGACTTGTGTCCATTTTTTGGGATTAGTGACAATTTTTTTGGAACTAGTCACTTTTGACAGGGTGACTAGTCCCGGACTAGTGGCTAAAAAAATATTTGTACAGCCCTGGATATACGTATAAAACATGATTATCCAACAATGCTGTAAAATATTTATTTAATGCAAACCATGACTTATACAATAATATAATTAAATAACAATTATGTTTGTTATTTATAGCATTTTTCATAATTTATAATATTTTCTGATATGAAAGTGAAATGTAAACCTTTATTGCCATATAATTTAAGTTACTTGATTTATAAAAATGTATTAACTATTAAAAATGTCCATGTAATATTTGAACGGCCCTCGTACATGCATAGAGTATTTATACTACAAGGCCTAAAAAAAAAAATTGTTTGTTTCCACTGATATGGCCAAAAAAAATAGGGTCGGTAGGTAGGCAAATAATTTTATTTTTTTAAATATTTTTTTTTAAAGAAAACCTCATAAATATGCATCTTCTTCTCATGTTTGGTGTACAACTGAATGTATAATCACTCTGATGATGTATATAATGTTATATGGTTGTATTTAAATGTTAATATATGAAATAAATACTTACTGTTCATGTTTACATTTGTTGCTTTTTTTATTTCCAAGTTTAATGCTGACTTCTGGCAACGGCATAATTTCACTTTTAAAAACTGAGATATTAAAGTGTCTTTCATATTGTACTTTAATATCAGTGTGCATCTACATATGAAGTTTTAAGACCCTAGGCAGTACCTTGTCCATTCTATGACCAATTCAAGGCTTAACTATTAGAGGTCACAGTGACCGTGACCTTTTACCTACTGACCTCAGTGTTTATAGGGATCATTTACTGGTGGGGGGTCACTGAAGTTCCAAGACCATTCACCAAAGGGTTAAGAAGTTATATTGTCAGACAAAGTTTGTGGACGGACAGACAGACTGACTGACTGACAGACAGACAGAGTGATTTAACCGGACTGATATCACAGGCAATTAGTATGTACATGTATGAACAGACCGTCACACATGTAACATGTCAGGGAAATATTAATTATCTTTTGACAGAATTTATTTTATTATTTTTCTCAAGCAAAATTATGCAAATAAAATGTCAATTAAAATCATGTTTGTCATCATCATACTTATACTTTGAGACAAAAACAATATCATATTTTGATGATCTCAAAAATCCTTTGATATCGCTAATTTAGTGCAGTACGACCTAATGTGGGTGGGGTGTAGTCCATGGTGCCTTTAATAGCTTCAGAAAAGTATATATGCACTTATTTTAATATACACATACCCATCACTTTTCAATACGATACATATCTATTAAAATATAAAAAATATGCTGCAAAACTCGCACGTTTTCAACTGATTCATACCTTCAATAACCATGACAGACCTTTTTGGATTAAAAAAATAATATTTAATCCTTATAAACTACTCAAACGAGGAAAGAAAAACAAAAATAATGCCGTTTAAATTAATATCAGAATTCATTTAGTAATAAAAAAGTTATTGCAGTTTAAACTCTTAACATCTTTTATTTTTATCTGCCAGATTTTGTGTATAAACAACCCGCGTCATCAGCTGAAGTGTGTATTGCGCTCTACTACTTTCATACAGTTACGTGTAACACCTGCTTTATTTGTAGGCATTGCGGTAAAATGCGCTAATAGATAAAAACAAAAGACAACATGCTTTTTAAAGAGTAAAAAAAATGCTTTCCAATGGTATATGACCGCCCCTTCACATCGGATTATTTCTATGTGAAACTAGGCCTCAAAGTTGATCAACTTTTGACCTCGATTTAAAAATAGAATGAATCAGAATTTTCCACTACATTTTGTTGTCATATATTACCCATAGTTCCATGTAACATTTTCATCTAATTTGAATAATGAATTTCATTGGTTATCCAAAGAAAACACCATTACATCACAAGCACCCTTCTGCCAGGAGCTAAAAATAGCGAACAGGTTTTCCGAAATCCGTCGCGCGTGCAATTTTCAGAAAACGTTTCTTCTATGATACTGGCTAGAAATTTACAGGTTAAGACATCAAAGTTATAAATCTGACTTTAATTGACAATACGACTTTATTCTGATAATTTTTAAGCCATTATTAACAGAGATATTGGTTATTAAACTTGACCTATTTTGCATTGAGGCAGATAGGAAACTCAAATATGGCGGATCTTCTGTCATGGTTACGGCTTCAATCTCGAAACTTTCAGATTTCTCAATATTCGTCTTGCATTTCACTTTGCAAGTAATCGTTTTGTCACGAGATTTTCCCTGGCTGTGATTTTCTTCAAATATTTCCTGTAACAGCTTTGTGTGCGGAATGTTTTTAATTGCGCCGCCATCTTGTTTGTATAAAGTTGAAAGTTTATTGCGCGGCGCCGAAAAAATATCCGGCCCGATTTTGCGGCCAAAAAAAAGTTTAGGGTCGGCGGCAAAAAAATTAGGGACGGTCGGGCCGCCGGAAACAAACAATATTTTTTTATTACGCCCAAGTAGGAAAGTAAAATATAGTTATTTTTGAGTTTTAATTCCAAAAGGGCTATTGGACTATAATGGGTTTACATACTGCTATTATAAAATGGATGTAAAATTATTGTTTTTGATCAGTACTGTAAGGACATATAAAAAGAAGTTATTACAATGGGACACATATATCTACTGCAGTGACATTTAACTATTATCTTTATCACTTAATGAGTAGTCTTAACTGCCCCACAACATGTACACATGTAGAAGAGTGAATGCCAACCTGTTTGTAACTATAGTATTATAAATAACAATATACAATAGTGGTCACATTCACCCCTGGATGTACAGGTTACTATGGATGCAGTTATCTTTAATCAACCCACAACATAATCATTTTATACAAGAACATGTGACTCTTTTAAATCATGGTGAAAAACTAATACAAGTTTCATAAATAATTAAACAAATGTATATATTATGTACATGTTGAGGTATTTTAGTTCAATATTTCCAATACAATATAGTCTATATTTATTATTTAATTCAAGATATCAAATCAGAATCTATATCAAAAAACATTCTAAACAGTGTATTATTTTATGTAAGAATTATTTTTGTTAACATGTGCTGTTAAAGGTTAACTTTATAGTGATGAATGAATTAAAAAAAAAAGGCCCAATGGGGCCTGTGAAAGATCTACTGGCTTACATGGCCCTTATAACAGGCAAGTGGTGTGTTTGGTGGGCGGGTGAGTCTGATATGACTGATTTCACTCTGACCAAGTCTGGTAAAGATCATATGAAAAATATAGCATATTTCAATAAATCAAGAGCCACAACTCTAGTATTCATAAATATTGGATCTGGCTGTTTTTTAAACTTGTCCAAGCTTTCATTAGTAACATTAATCTGGCAAAGTTTGGTAAAGATCAGGTGGAAAATGAAGGTGATAGAGGATTAACGAAGCAAAATATAGCATTTTTAAATAATTCAAGGGTCATAACTCTTGCGTTTCTTGTCTGATATGTCTAGTTTTTTAATTTGTCGGAGCTTTTAATTTTTGAGCTTTTAATTCAGGCCAGATAGAAAAATACCTGTGTTTCTGGTTACTCGGTTGAAAAAATTAGGGTAGGTAGGTAGGTTTTTTTTTTTTTTTTCATGGATGTCAAGACTAATCGGATTCTATTTTAATATATATAGCATCTTTGCTAGGGACTTAGTTAAGTTTCAATTCAAGAATACTTAAAACATGTTTGTTTTCAACAAATAACACGGAAATCTTCTTCTTTTTTTTTAATCTTTTTTTTAAAAATTTTATTTATCTTTATTTTTTTTTTATGATAAGAAACTGTAGGGTCGGCGCCAAAAAATAGGGACGGTCGGGTAACCAGAAACACAGGTATTTTTCTACCCGGCCTCACTATTTCTCCATTTTTTCTGGTCATTCTTACTACTTGATATATGTATCATAGATTATCTGCAGGGCCTCCTCTGGCCATTTTTTTCCTTTCGCAACCAATTTTGCCAAATTGGAACTTGGCTCAAAGACAGCATATACTATTTTAAGTATTTTTAAATGAAGTATGGCCCATGAATAAAGCAGTTAGTAATAATTATAATCATAAAATTATATTTAAAAAAATAATCAAATAAAACTTATTAATCTGGATAATATCTGTCATAAAAGTAAAACGGGAATAAACAACATTCTTTCAGAGTTGTAAATTCTGCTTGCAATGTGCTACTACAATAATTTTAGCATTTTTGTGTTTAATTATAAAATCTCAGTAATAAAGTATTTATAATCTGGTAAGTTTGTTATCAACCAAGATACACCAACCTTTGACCTGTTGGTCTCAAACTGCTCTAGAACCTGATAGGCTGACATTGCTTTATCATGCAGATAATTATGCACTTTTCTGCCTGGTAAAGGGGTGACCTAATAAACTTTGATTTTGTAGGCAGTGACCAATAAACCAGAACCACACAATACATTGGCGTTTATTGTAGTAAAGTTATCTGATATCATAAAATGGCATGAAGAAAAATAAATTTAGCAGTGGCCTCGACAAACATTACATTCTATTTGGGGACACACGGCAATCTTGAAGTCTCTTTATAAAGCATTAAAATTAGCTTCTAGATGTATACTCCAGTATCATCTTGACTTTTAAAATCTGCTTGAATATATTTAAAAACATTTTTGATTTTTCAACTTTCATTATTCTACCATAGATTTGAATCTATTATTGGTGAAATGTAATCAACAGTTAATAATATGCAAAAGATCTTGCTTATACTATTACTTTATACTATTCTTATAATTAATATTAATGATTGAACAAATGCAATTTATGTAGAAAACAAGTTTTTAAAAATATCAAGATTGCCGGGTGTCCCTTTAAATAGATAAAACTAGTAAACCATACAGAAAATGTTGATAATCTACATGACAAAATAAAATATTATGTCAGTGCCTTTTACTATCATGTTATTAAAGCTACAGAGTCCCTATATCAATTGATTTCTTCTTTGTAGGCGTGTCTTTATTTGTAACTTCATGTTCACCAGTTCATGTCGAAATCGGGTATTTAAGCGAGCAAATATAGCGCATGAAATCATTTACTGTATATACATCGACCAGTGCACATCGTACCTATACACAGGTAACAGTAATTTTTTACCGAAAAAAAAAAGTTAGCTTGTTTCGGGGCTCGAACACACGACCTTCTGATTTCAAGTCCTGTGCTCTAACCACTGAACTACAACGCTACTTGAGAAAATAGTATACTAACTACCATATATTATGAGGCAAAATAACTTAACATATTTGAACGAAACTAAAGATGGATCAATACATATGCAGTCCATATTGTCGCACGTGTAAATATTGCCTGGTGTAATTACTGTATCTTATCAATATGAAACTAATACTTCGTCTCAAAATCAACCATATATCGACTTGTTATTTAGCGCTTGATGAGTTTGTGTGCGCGCTCTTGTTATTACGTAATGCCTATTTTAGTGTTAAAAATGCTACAAAATACCAATAAATAGCAGTGGTCTAGAGGTTCAGCATACATCTTCCAA
Source organism: Cyrtodaria siliqua (assembly GCA_037043455.1). NCBI lineage: Eukaryota > Metazoa > Mollusca > Bivalvia > Adapedonta > Hiatellidae > Cyrtodaria > Cyrtodaria siliqua. The sequence continues at coordinate 21,175 of JAWPHD010011714.1, forward strand.
ATCTTACAAGTGCAAAGGCTGTGGTTCAAATCCCGTTCCGGGCAACTATTTTTTTATCACATATATTCTGGAGCCGTATATTTATCGATGTTACCTGTACAAAGGTTAAATAAAAATGTGAAATTTTTACGTATCGATTTCTCTTTTATATACCGACTTTTGGGGTGTTCGTCGATTTGAAACTACTTCACACGTGACTCATTCATATTCATGAGTTATTATCAGTTAAAATAGGGACTGTACAGCTTTAAGTCTCTTCTAATAAATGTTTACAGTGAAAGCCACTGACAAAATATTCTCTATATCTGGGGCTGATATCTCAGGTGATAACAAACAAACCATGTAATATAACCTCGATCAATTAGTTTGACTTACTGGACACATTGTGTAATATGTATATGTGTGTATCAATTTAACCTGGTTAAAGGGACTGAAGGCAATCTGGAGAATTGTGGATGTTTATCGAAATATAAATTGATCTGGACAAAATGTTGATAATAAAATGATCTGTGATCTTTAATTACATATTAAAGAGGCAAGGGCACTTGCTAGCTTGGTCAGGAAAACTCAGTGACTCAGCATGTTTTTTGTTGTATAAATCAAACATTAATTTATTTTTGAAAAGTATTATATTTTGAAAGAAAAACATGTTTAACGCTTAACCCGCTAAGCATGACTATAATCGCCTTTGCGTCCATTGTAAACCCAGATCAGCCTGCGAGTTATGCTGATCAGGGTTTACAATGTCTGGCTGCTGATCAGTCATTTCCCCCAAAACAACCCTTTGTCACATAAATGGAATGGTCTTAATTCATAGAAACAAGAGGGCCATGATGGCCCTATATCGCTCACCTGAGTTAATTTGAACCAATACAAGAGGGCCAGGGCCAACAAGATGGCCCTAAAGCGATCACCTGAGTACTGGCACATTATCGAACTTCTTCGAAATCTTATGGTCATATACAATCTGTGCAAGTTTGGTTAAGATTGTTCAAGAAATGTGGGCTCTGTTGTTTATAACAACATTGATATAGACAGTTTAAGACGCAACATTTATATAGACAGTTTAAGACACTGACAAAGTTTGGTAAAGATCAAATACAAAATGAAGGTGCTAGAGAGTAACACCTTGGGCAGAGCCAAATGTGACCCCAGGGCTACATGTAATATATGAGAGCTGTGTGCTTTGTGGTTTTAGAGAAGAAGATTTTTGAAGTTTTTCCCTATACAAGTCTATGTAAAATGTGACCCCTGGGGCGGGGCTAAATGTGAATCCAGGGTCACCATTTGAACAAACTTGTTAAAGGACCATAAGAGTATAGTAAATGCAAAATATTAAACCTCTGGCTCTTGTAGTTCCAGAGAAGAAGACTTCAATGTGTTTCCTATGTAAGTCTATGCAAAACTGTGACCCACGGAGTGGGGTCAAATTTTACCCGAGGGTCACCATTTGAACAAACTTGGTAGAGGACCATAATCTTATAGTAAATGCAAAATATTAAACCTCTGACTCTTGCAGTTTCAGAGAAGATTGTTTTTTTTCCTATATATATGTCTATATAAAACTGTGACCCCCGGGGTGCGGCCAAGTTTGACACCAGGGTCACCATTTGAACAAACTTGGTAGAGGACCATAAGCTTATAGCAAATGCAAAATATTGAACCTCCGGCTCTTGCAGTTCCAGAGAAGAAGATTTTTTTCAGTTTTTCCTTATACAAAACTGTGACCCCCGGGGCGGGGCCAAATGTGACCCCAGGGTCACCATTTGAACAAACTAAGTAGAAGACCATAAGCTGATGCTACATGTAATACATGAGAGCGCCGTGCCATGTGGTTCCAGAGAAGAAGATATTTTCAGTTTTTCCCTATACAAGCCTATGTAAAACTGTGACCCCCGGGGCGGGGCCAAATTTGACCCCTGGGTCACCATTTGAACAAACTTGGTAGAGGACCATAAGCTTATAGCAAATGCAAAATATTAAACCTCTGGTTCTTGCAGTTTCAGAGAAGAAGATTTTTTTAGTTTTTCCCTATACATGTCTATGTAAAACATGTGACCCTTGGGGCGGAGCCAAATGTGACCCGAGGGTCACCATTTGAACAAACTTGGTAAAGGACCATAAGCTTAAAGTAAATGCAAAATATCAAACCTCTGGCTCTTGTAGTTTTTAAAAATATTTCCTATATAAGTCTATGTAAAACTGTGACCCCCGGGGCGGAGACAAATTTGACCCCAGGGTCACCATTTGAACAAACTTAGTAGAGGACCATAAGCTGATGCTACATGTAATACATGAGACCTCTGTGCCTTGTGGTTTCAGAGAAGAAGATTTTTTAAAAAATTTTCCTATGTAAGTCTATGAAAAACATGCAAAATCTCAATATACAAACTTTGGACCCCCGGAGCACAGCCACTTTTGACCCCGGGGACTTCATTTGAACAAACTCGATAGTCTAGGCGTTGTCGATCATTTCAAAAGAAAAACTGTCGAAATCTGTTCAGCGGTTCTTGAGAAGAAGATTTTTTAAAGTTTTGACCATATATGGTACTGGCGGCCATCTTGGATGTTGCGTTGACCTAATTTTAACAAATCTAAAAAGCATTCATCTAATGATCATCCACGTGAAGTATGGTCGAAATTGGCCAAACGGTTTCTGAGGAGTAGTCGTTTGAAGCAAAAGTTAACGACGACGACGACGGACGGATGACGGACGACGGACGAAGAGTGATCCCAATAGCTCACCTGTGAGCCTTCGGCTCAGGTGAGCTAAAAACAGTCCATTATATATATGTAGCGGGGTTAAGGATTTATATGAAAGCAAAACCGAATAAGTATTTGTATTATTTTAAAATGTTTTATAGTCAAGGGAGATGATTCCTTGTATCAATTTATGAACAAATAATAACATGTGGAAACAATGCTGGATTTACCACAATGTTTTAAAATTGCAAGTAATTGGTAAAATTAAGACTTGATCATGAAATGACATCCGATTCACCTCCAGTCCCTTCAGTATGTATATACCTATATAATAATCTAGAAAATAAAAAAATATTGAACTTTTTCTTGTTTCTGTATTGTTTACACTATTGATCATTTATCATTAATCATAATCAAAAAGGTTGACTGAATTGTTGTCTGACAGCTCATTAACACATTTAGAGCTGCCCCAGAGCCAGGGAAGGATATATTAGAATCTGGAAACCCTACCCTAGGCTACTGTTACTACCGAATGGACTCCCATAGTTCTTGATCGTATTCAAAACAGACTTTGATACAAGTTTATGCATGTGTGGTTTCTACAATCTTTCAGTCATATCACGACGGTGTCAAAATGTAGCAATGACCTCTATGCTAAACTTTAAGAATACCATGCCCGCCATAGACACATGACACGATACCCTTCCCATTCAGATTATACCTCCGTGGCCAGTTGCGTCTAAAACACTCTCACCTTAAGTGAGAAAGTGTTGATTTTTACAGATGGTCAGAGATATACAGTACTGGTTCAACCCAGGGAAAATGGGGTGGTCTGCCGCTACCACAAAAAAATCGACTGTCATATACGGATTCAAACAGATACTGCCACAATGCCGACTAGTCTTAAAACTACTCTTATTATGCAGAGTACCATTTTTATAACGGTTCGGTATGACCCAGCTGAGGTTGTAACCGAGAACTCCTACATGCCAGAAGGAAAAATCTAAAAGCAATTGTCCGAAAGGTCAAGTGAAATTTTCAAAATAAAATATGATACAGGCCTTATAGCAATTTGAAAATTGTGAGATTAAGTTTTCTGCACTCGCAAAAAACTGCTAGTGCATCCTTTCTGTACGAAGTTATCAAACTTGATCATATAATGGAACGGGTCCATGTTTTAAAGTTAATATAGATTATTTCGACTGAAACCAATGGTAAACTTGAATAAACAAAGTAGTATATGAGTAGGTAAATATCACCTAGTTAATTTGAAAGCAGTTATAACATTCACATGAATGTTGTTTGATGGCTTATCAACACATTGTTTGGGTTATTTAGAGCTGCTTCAGAGGGAGGTAAAGGATACGTAAGTTTTAAACAAATCAAGTTTACCATGTGTGCCTTTAACTTTCCTTGCCCACTCTCCATTTACACCTAGATACAAATATGGAGAATGGTCCTAGAATGTTCACAGCAGCAGAACTGCAGAGTAGCTGCAATTTAAATATTAAATTTCCGTTCAGAACCCATATAAACTAGAAATTGTTATTGTCCATGGGACTAAAACGTATGGCTCCCCCACTCGCCCGAACAGACATAATTGACGACTCTAGGTCCAACTGTTCTTTATTGATCTGAGATCGTTTGATATTTAATATCCCTGTGACTGTATCTACTATCTGTATCAGTAAGGCCACATAAAAAAATATGTGTGGTTCAAGTAACCCGACCGACCCTATTTTTTTAAAGGGCCGACCCTAAAACTTCTTATGCAAAAATAAAAAAATAAAAAATAAAAAAAAATAAAAAATTAAAAAAATAAAAAATAAAAAATAAAAAAAAAATAAAAAAAATAAATAAATAAAATAAATAAATAAATAAATAAATCAATAGGGGTCATTTACTGGTCATGACCAACCATCCTTCCAAGTTTGAGGACCCTAGGTCCAACCATTCTCTAGTTATTGATCGGACATCGTTTCACCGCAACCTTGACCTTTGACCTAGTGACCCCAAAATCAATAGGGTCATCTACTGGTCATGACCAACCATCCTTCCAAGTTTGAGGACCCTAGGTCCAACCATTCTCTAGTTATTGATTGGACATCGTTTCACCGCAACCTTGACCTTTGACCCCAAAATCAATAGGGTCATCTACTTGTCATGACCAACCATCCTTCCAAGTTTGAGGACCCTAGGTCCAACCGTTCTCTAGTTATTGATCGGACATCGTATTAATAGTCAAGGTCACCACGACCTTGACCTTGTGACCCCTCTACTTGTCATGACTAACCGTCGTTCCAAGTTTGAGGACCCTAGGTCCAACCGTTCCTCTAAATATTGATCGGACATCGTTTTGATAGTCAAGGTCACCGCGACCTTGACCTTTGAGCTAGTGACCCCAAAATCAATAGGGGTCATCTACTTGTCATGACCAACCATCCTTCCAAGTTTGAGGACCGTAGGTCCAACCATTCTCTAGTTATTGATCGGACATCGTTTGTGACACAGACCGACCTACGGCCTTGACCTTTGACCTAGTGACCCCAAAATCAATAGGGGTCATCTACTTGTCATGACCAACCATCCTTCCAAGTTTGAGGACCGTAGGTCCAACCGTTCTCTAGTTATTGATCGGACATCGTTTATGACACAGAGACCTACGGCCTTGACCTTTGACCTAGTGACCCCAAAATCAATAGGGGTCATCTACTTGTCATGACCAACCATCCTTCCAAGTTTGAGGACCGTAGGTCCAACCATTCTCTAGTTATTGATCGGACATCGTTTGTGACACAGACAGACCTACGGCCTTGACCTTTGACCTAGTGACCCCAAAATCAATAGGGGTCATCTACTTGTCATGACCAACCATCCTTCCAAGTTTGAGGACCGTAGGTCCAACCGTTCTCTAGTTATTGATCGGACATCGTTTGTGACACAGACAGACCTACGGCCTTGACCTTTGACCTAGTGACCCCAAAATCAATAGGGGTCATCTACTTGTCATGACCAACCATCCTTCCAAGTTTGAGGACCCTAGGTCCAACCATTCTCTAGTTATTGATCGGACATCGTTTTGATAGTCAATGTCACCGCAACCTTGACCTTTGACCTAGTGACCCCAAAATCAATAGGGGTCATCTACTTGTCATGACCAACCATCCTTCCAAGTTTGAGGACCCTAGGTCCAACCATTCTCTAGTTATTGATCAGACATCGTTTGAGACACAGACCTACAGACACGCAGACAGAAAGCACAAAAACAATATGGCTCCCCTACCACACGACCTTTGACCTAGTGACCCCAAAATCAATAGGGGTCATCTACTTGTCATGACCAACCATCCTTCCAAGTTTGAGGACCCTAGGTCCAACCATTCTCTAGTTATTGATCGGACATCGTTTGAGACACAGACCTACAGACAGACAGAAAGCACAAAAACAATATGGCTCCCCTACCACACTTCGTGTGGGGGAGCCATAATTACAATAAACACTTTATGCATTTTGTACATAGCTTCAAACAAGTAAATGACATCTATACAAGATTCAAATGAATAAGCAAACATAAACATGACACACAAATCGATATGTTTCAAAATTTTAACTTTGCTTTCAGGGGCGTACCTGGAGCATTTTGAAATGTACGCCAGATATGAGAAGCGTAGCTGCGAACCGAGCAACAACGCTGCAAGTGTGGGTTAGATGTGGGAGGGGTTTTCCTCTCCCGCTGGTGGGGAATTGGGGCCTCCCCCAAGAAAATTTTGAAAATTAGGAGGCAAACGATGAGTTCTCAAGCTATATTTCAGCGTTAATATGTCATTTTGTTGGACTTTTTTTCTCACTTTTGCTGACGAATTGTACGCATTGGCATACGTGCGTATGCCTGGATACGCGCCTGGCTTTTGATATCGCCTCTCAACTTTTTCAATTGAAGATCTCGAGGTAGACTGATATAAATCAATTACACATAATACGTTAGCAGTGGTGCAACTTACCTGGTTAATCTAACATGTTTAAACAGCTTTATAAGGAAGTGAAATATATATCTGTGTAAAGTTTGTGGGATACTTTTTAAATCATTTATATAGGTGGCACAATAACACAAGTATATTTCTGAATATGACATAGTTTTGTGTTTTAAGAGCTGAATGACAAAATTATTAATTAAAGGCAGCACAGTTACATGTATAACATGAATTTGTTTGTATAGCAGTACAATGAGTGGAAATGAAGTCCCAGGTGAAAAGAAGACACCGCTCAGTGCAAGTCAACTTCGTGCCTCTGATGAAAACTTCGACTTATACTGCATCCCATGTGCAGATGATAAAAATAAACATGTAGAAGCGGGTGGATTCTGCGTGGACTGTCGGGAGTACCTGTGTAGGGAATGTGTGGATTTCCATAAGAACTTCCGACTAACCAAGAAGCATGTTATTCAGGACAAAGATGCCATGCCCACAGATGCCAAACAGGTGCAGTCAGCACAGCAGACTAAGGACGAATGCACCGAGTTATGCAAAAAGCATCCCGGGAAGATTCTCGAATATTATTGTAAACCACACAATGAGTTAGGATGCAGTGTTTGTGTGACCCTGGGACACATAACCTGTGGGGTGGGGTATATCCCCGAGCTTTCTAAGGGAATTGCTTACTCAGATGAATATGAAGAACTTTCAATAAAAATTGTTAAATTACAGAAAAAGGTTATTAAAACAAAAGAAACCTGCAAAGAGTCAGTAACTGAAGCTGAAAATAAAAGTAAGACATACACTGATGAGGTGACACAATTAGGAGACGACATCATTGACCATATCAGACATTTGGTGCAGAGAGCTTTGGATGAAAAAGATGAATTTGTCAAAGAAATGCTAGTTGGGTTAAAAAAGTCACAAATACGAAGTGAAAAGATAAGTGAAGAAATATCCACCATGAAGGAGGATATGAAATCAAAAAAGGAGTCTGAAAATCAGAGCTTTGTTTTAATGAAAACGCTTCAACTGAATGTAAAAGAGGTAGAAGAGAAATTGGCAGAAGCACAGATGGATGCTAAACTAACTGTTTTTAAGTTTGCTGAAAATCCTGGTATGAAAAGTGTTAAAGAAATTGAAACCTTGGGTAAGGTATTTACATATAAGAAAATTAACAAACAGAATGAAAATATCAATACCTCAACAGAGAAACATAAGCTACCTACACACGTACATAACTGGCCTTGAATTGCTATGGCTGATTACAATAACAAATCAATAAAACTTGTAGATACAAAAGACAACACTGTCTCTGAACTCAAACTGCAATACGAACCCTGGGACATAAGTGAGGTCAAGAAAGGTCAATTGGTAGTCACTTGTCCAAACGATGACAAAATTCATTTCATGAGTGTGACAGATAAATTGACTTTAGGGCCTGTTTTGAACACAGATTTTCAGTGTCGTGGAATAGCTGCACATCAAGATACCCTGATTGTTAGTTTTTCATCAATCCACCATCCGGTTCAGGTGCTGGACATGAACGGGATAGTGCTGAGGAGGATAACTACTGGTGAGGATGGTCAGGAGTTATTCAGTCATCCATGGTATGTGGCAGTCAATCCCAATAACAACATGATCTATGTGTCTGATTATACTGAGGGTAAAGTGACCTTTATGACCCTAGAGGGAGAGGTCAAGGCTATTTATAAGAATGCAGGATCATTTGGCCTGTGTGTAGGAGAGGAAGACTCAGTATATATCTGTGGTATAGGTGGTGTACAGCATATAGCAGTGAATGGTACTAAGATACAGACACTGTTGGATCCAGGACATGATGGGGCTAGTTCTTGGTCTGTGGCTTATGATACAAACACTGGCAGGTTATACTTGGGATCCTCTGTTAGTAAGTGTTTAAGGGTCTACCAGCTTCAATGAACATACAGGTGAAACAGTAAATACAAATCGACACACATACAAGCATATAATATTTATACTACAAGTGGGAAAGTAAATATAGTTATTTGAGTTTAATTCCAAAATGGCTATTCACCTATAATGGGTTTACATATTGCTAATGGATGTAAAAAATTGTTTTGATCAGTTCTGTAGGAGATAAAAAAAAGTTATTACTATGGACAAAGATATCTATCTTTATCACTTAATGATTAATCCTAATTGACCCAAGTTTACACATGTAGAGGGGTGGACGCACTACGAACTATATTATTATAAATAAAGAACAATATACAATAGTTTCGCATTCACTTCTGGATGTACAGGTTACTATGTATGTAGCTATGTATAAATAAAGAACAATATACAATAGTTTTACATTCACCCCTGGATGCACAGGTTACTATGTCTCTTATTATGTTATCTATAATCAACCCACAACATAATCATTTTATACAAGTACATTTGACTGTTAAATTATGGTGACAATTAATTACAAGTTTCACATATAATTGAACAAATGTATCTCTTATGTACATGTTAGTGCATTGAGGTATTTCAGTTCAATATTACCAATAAAATATAACGTCTATATATATTATTTAATTCAAGACATCAAATCAGAATCTATATCAAAAACATTCTAAACAGTGTATTATTTGATGTTAGAATTATTTTTGTTAACATGTGCTGTTAAAGGTTAACTTTATAGTGATACAAAAGGCCCAATCAGGCCTGTGGAAGTTTTACTGGCTTACATGGCCCTTATAACAGGCAAGTGGTGTGTGTGGGATGGGGTGGGCAGGCGAGTCCGATATGACTGATTTTCAAACTTATCCAAAGCAAGTCAAGGGCCACAAATCTGCTGTTTCTTCTAAAATTTGGCTGGTTCAAGCTTTTATTGATATAAACACTCTGGCCAAGTCTGGTAAAGATATGAAAATTATAGCATATTTCAATAAATCAAGGGCCACAACTCTAGTGTTCATAAATATTGGATCTGGCTGTTTTTTAAATTTTTCCAAGCTTTCATTAGTAACATTAATCTGGCAAAGTTCGGTGATGATCAGGTGGAAAATGAAGGTGATAGAGGATTAACAAAGCAAAATATAGCATTTTTAAATAATTCAAGGGTCATAACTCTTGTGTTTCTTGTCTGATATGTCTAGTTTTTGAATTTGTTGGAGCTTTTAATTTTTGAACTTTTAATTCACTATTTTGCCATTTTTTCTGGTCATTCTTACTACTTGATATATGTATCATAGATTATCTGCACGGCCTCCTCTGGCCATTTTTTTCCTTTCGCAACCAATTTCGCCAAATTGTAGACATTGGAGCCAAAATTGGCTCAAAGATAGCATATACTATTTAGAGTATTTTTAAATGAAGTATGGCCCATGAATAAAGCAGTTAGTAATAATTATAATCATAAAATCATATTTAAAACAAGAGGCCCAAGAGGGCCTGTGGACGCTCTACTGGCTCAAGATAAAGTTTATGTATAAGGGGCCATAAGTATTTCAAAAATCATTCAACCAGAACATGGCAACGACAGGTGTAACTAGGCTTAGTACTGATCATCCTCGCCAAGATTCGCTGAAATCTGGCAAAGAGTTCAGAAGAGACTAATCTGGACAAAGTTTGTGTATTAAAACATTCAAAGGGTCACAACTCTGCCAAAAATCATTCAACCGAAATATGGCGATGATATGCACAACTAGGCTTTATACTGATCATCCTTGTCAAGTTTCGTCTGTATCCAGCCAGAGGTTCAGGAGAACTAGCCCAGAAAAAAATTGTGGTATCAAAATCCTTTAAAGGGCCATAACTCTGCCAAATATCTGTAAACCGAAACGTGACGATGACATGCACAACTTTTCATTGAAATCTGGCGAGGGGTTCAGGAGAAGTAGATTAGAACAAAGTTTGTGTATTAAAACCTTTAAAGGGCCATAACTCCGCCAAAAATCATTCAACCGGAACACGGCGATGATTTGCACAACTAGACATAGAATTGATCATCCCTAAAAAGTTTCGTTTAATCCGGCCAGGGGTTCAAGAGAACTAGTCAGAACAAAGTTTGTGTATTAAAACCTTTAAAGGGCTAAAACTCCACCAAAATCATTCAACTGGAACACGGTGACTATGTACAACTAGGCTTGGTACTGATCATCCCTGCAAAGTTTCAATGAAATCCGGCCAAATGAAGGCCCTTTCGTCTTAATCAGGCCAAGATATAGCATATTTCAGAAAATCAAGGGCCATGACTCCGATGTAAATGGTCCAATCTGGATGTTTTTCAAACTTGTCCAAGCTTTCATTGATATTAACAATCTGGTAAAGTTTCTTAAAGATCGGACAAAAGATGAAGGCCTTATCGTCTTAACGAGGCAAAATATAGGATTTTTTACTAAATCAAGGACCATAACTCTACTGTTACTTGTCCGATCTGGCTGGTTTTCGAACTTGACCGAGCTGTCATTGATATTAACAATCTGGTAAAGTTTCATAAAGATCGCATGAAAAATGAAGGCCCTATCGTCTTAACGAGGCAAAGTATACCATTTTTAACTAAATCAAGGGCCATAACTCATCTGTTACTGGTCCGATCTGGCTGATTTTCGAAATTGTCTGAGCTGTCATTGATATAAACAATCAGGTAAAGTTTTGTAAAGATCAGATGAAAGATGAATGCCCTATCAAATTAACGAGGCAAAATATAGCAATTTCAAACTAAATCAAGGGCCATAACTCATCTGTTACTGGTCCAATCTGGCTGTTTTTCGAAATTATCTGAGCTGTCATTGATATAAACAATCAGGTAAAATTTTATAAAGATCAGATAAAAGTTGAAGGCCCTATTGAATTAACGAGGCAAAATATAGCATTTTTAACTAAATCAAGGGCCATAACTCCGCTGTAACTGGTCCGATCTGGCTGACCTTCGAAATGTCCAAGCTTTCATTTATATAAACAATCTGGTAAAGTTTGGTAAAGATCGAATAAAAGATAAAGGCCCTATCGTCTTAACGAGGCAAAATATAGCATCTTTAACTAAATCAAGGGCCATAACTCCGTTGTTAATGGCCACGGCCTGCTAGTTTTCGAACTTGTCCTAGCTCTCATTTATATAAACAATCTGGTAAAGTTTGGTAAAGATTGGATGAAAGATGAAGGCCCTATCATCTTAATGAGGCCAAATATAGCAATTTTAACTAAATCAAGGGCAATAACTCCGCTGTTAATGGTCCGGTCTAGCTGGTTTTCAAACTCGTCCGAGCTTTCATTGATATTAACAATCTGTGCAAGTTTGGTAAAGATCAAATAATAAATGAAGGTGCTAGAGTGTTCACAAGGCTTAATATGGCATTTTTCAGAAAAACAAGGGCCTTAACTCCGTTGAAATTATTTCGATCTTGCCGGTTTTCGAACTTGTTCAAGCTTTCATTGATATAAAGACACTGGCAAAGTAAAGTAAAGATCCGATTAATATTGAAGGCCCTAGAGTGTTCACAAGGCAGAAAATAGCATTTTTCAGAAAAAACAAGGGCCGTTACTCCGGTGTTACTAATCTGATTTAGCTGGTTTTCGAACTTGTTTGAGCTTTCATTGATATTAACAATCTGTGGAAGTTTGGTAAAGATCAAAAAATAAATGAAGGTGCTAGAGTGTTCACAAGGCAGAAAATGCCATTTTTAAGAAAAACAAGGGCCTTAACTCCGGTGTTACTGACCCAATTCAGCCGATTTTCGAACTTGTCCAACCTATAATTCGTATTAACAATCTGTGCAAGTTTGGTAACGATCAAATAATAAATGAAGGTGCTAGAGCGTTCACAAGGCAGAAAACAGCAATTTTCAGAAAAATCAAGGGCCATAACTCCGGTGTTACTGATCCCATTTGGCTGGTTTTCGAACTTGTTCGAGCCTTCATTAATATAAACAATCTGTGCAAGTTTGGTAAGATCAAATTATAAATGAAGGTGCTAGAGTGTTCACAAGGCTTCATATGGCATTTTTCAGCAAAACAAAGGCCATAACTCCGGTGAAATTATTCCGATCTGGCTGGTTTTCGAACTTGTCCAAGCTTTCATTGATATTAACAACCTGTTAAAGATTAGTAAAGATCGGATGAAAAATGAAGGCCCTATGGTGGTAACAAGACAAAAGTTAACGACGGACGACGGACGGACGGCCGGCCGGCCGGACGGACGACGGACAACTCGTCATCCCATAAGCTCTGCTGGCCTTAAAGAGGCAAGGGCACTTGATAGCTTGGTCTGGAAAACTCAATGACTCAGCATCTTTTTTGTTGTATAAATCAAATATTAATTCATTTTTGAAAAGTATTATATTTTGAAAAAAGGTTTAAGGATTTATATGAAAGTAAAATTGAATATAAAGTAAAGTGATCATTTGTATTATTTCAAAATCTCTTGTAGTCAAGGGAGAATATTCCTTGTATCAATTTATGAAAAAATAATATCTGGAAACAATGCTGGATTTCCCACAATGTTTTAAAATTGCGAGTAATTGGTAAAATTAAGACTTGATCATGAAATGATATCCGATTCACCTCCAGTCCCTTTAGTATGTACATGTATATACCTATATAATAATCTAGAAAATAAATAACTACTGAATTTTTCATTTCTTGTTTTTGTATTGTTTACACCATTAATTATTTATGGTTGAAAACACAAAATGGTTGCCTGAATTGTTTTCTGACAGCTCATTAACACATTTAGAGCTAACCCAGAGCCAGGGAAGGATATATAAGAATCTGAGCACCCTACCCTTGGTTACTGTTACTATCGAATGGACTCCCATAGTTCTAGATCGTGTCCAAAGTATAGACTTTTATACAAGTTTATGCATGTGTGTGTGTGTGTGGGTATGGTTTAACGTTGCTTTTTACAATCGTTCAGTCATATCATGACGGTGACAAAATGTAGCAATGACCTCTATGATCAACTTTAAGAATACCATGCCTGCCAAAGACACATGACACGGTACCCTCCCCATTCAGATTATACCTCCGTGGCCTGGATAGTAAAGACGTGGAATCTAACACTTTCTCACCTCAAGTGAGAAAGAGTTGATTCTTACAGATGGTCGGAGGTAAACAGTACTGGTTCTACCCAGGGAAAACGGGGCGGTCTGCCGGTACCACAAAAAACATCGACTAACATATATGGATGAAAACAGATCATACTGACACCAGGTCGATCAGTCTATAAACTACCCTTATTATGCCGAGCATCAAGTACCATTTTTACTAAATCTTTGGTATGACCGAGCTAAGGTTGAACCCACGACCTCCCACGAAAAATCTAAAAGTAATTATCCGAAAAGTCAAGTGAAATTTTCAAAATAAAATATGATACAGGCCTTATAGCAATTTGAAAATGTGAGATTATAAGAATCCATCATGAGTATCCATGTGAGATAAAGAAATCTCATCCGAGGGATTAGAATTGCAACCAGGGACGAGGCTCTAATAATGGGATTATTTTTCTCCCATTATCTGTTTATTACCGGCATAAAATCAATGACTTTGCTGATTTAACGCCAGAATAAGGCGACGTCGACGTAATGTCATGACGTCGTAAGTCATATGTCATGTAAGATAGCGATATCTCACATGAGGAAAATGCCTATCTCACATGAGCAGAAATGGGAGAAGAAGTTTTCTGCACTCGCAAAAAACTGTTAGCACATCCTTTCTATACGAAGTTATCAAACTTGATCAAATAATGGAATTGGTCTGTATTTTAAAGTTAATATAGACTATTTTGACTGAAACCAATGGTAAACTTGAATAAACAAAGTAGTATATCAGTAGGTAAATATCTGGTCAATTTGAAAGCAGTTATCACATTCACATGAATGTTGTTTGATGGCTCATCAACACATTGATTGGGTTATTTAGAGAGAGGTAAAGGATACGTAGGAATCCTGGACATTGTTTGGGTTATTTAGAGAGAGGTAAGGATACGTAGGAATCCTGGACATTGTTTGGGTTATTTAGAGAGAGGTAAAGATATGTAGGAATCCTGGACATTGTTTGGGTTATTTAGAGAGAGGTAAAGGAAGGAATCCTGGACATTGTTTGGGTTATTTAGAGAGAGGTAAGGATACGAAGGAATCCTGGACATTGTTTGGGTTATTTAGAGAGAGGTAAAGGAAGGAATCCTGGACATTGTTTGGGTTATTTAGAGAGAGGTAAAGGATACGTAGGAATCCTGGACATTGTTTGGGTTATTTAGAGAGAGGTAAAGGAAGGAATCCTGGACATTGTTTGGGTTATTTAGAGAGAGGTAAAGGATACGTAGGAATCCTGGACATTGTTTGAGTTATTTAGAGAGAGGTAAAGGAAGGAATCCTGGACATTGTTTGGGTTATTTAGAGAGAGGTAAGGATACGTAGGAATCCTGGACATTGTTTGGGTTATTTAGAGAGAGGTAAAGATATGTAGGAATCCTGGACATTGTTTGGGTTATTTAGAGAGAGGTAAAGGAAGGAATCCTGGACATTGTTTGGGTTATTTAGAGAGAGGTAAGGATACGAAGGAATCCTGGACATTGTTTGGGTTATTTAGAGAGAGGTAAAGGAAGGAATCCTGGACATTGTTTGGGTTATTTAGAGAGAGGTAAAGGATACGTAGGAATCCTGGACATTGTTTGGGTTATTTAGAGAGAGGTAAAGGAAGGAATCCTGGACATTGTTTGGGTTATTTAGAGAGAGGTAAAGGATACGTAGGAATCCTGGACATTGTTTGAGTTATTTAGAGAGAGGTAAAGGAAGGAATCCTGGACATTGTTTGGGTAATTAGAGAGAGGTAAGGATACGTAGGAATCCTGGACATTGTTTGGGTTATTTAGAGAGAGGTAAAGGATACGTAGGAATCCTGGACATTGTTTGGGTTATTTAGAGAGAGGTAAAGGATACGTAGGAATCCTGGACATTGCTCTACTCTTACTAACAAATACATTCCTATGGTTCTTAATCATACTTATGGGATAGACTGATACACACGACTGCCCAGTTTCCCATATGAGAGATAGAGCTAAGTAAAAGTGTCTTGCCTAAGAACACACGAATCAACTAAAGTCGAGCTCCCGGTGGGATTCAAACTCCCAGCGGTAGAGCCGGAAGGTTTCAAACTCAGCGTTTTTATCCTCTCGACCATGGCAGTGCATTACACATTATAGAAATTACATCAATAGACATATATTCTATAAGAAACATATCAAGGAAACATGGAATAAATAGGATATGGATATATTAATATGAAATATATAATGCAATCAAGGCGTTTAGAGGACAGCAAACAACACTCGGAGTGGGGTGTTCAATACTGCTATACATGTAGATCTGTATCAATTTTATTCATTAAAGGTTCTTCATCTTGTATACTATACTGACTTTCAAAATTGAGAAAGAGATTCAAACATCTTTAATTACAATGTCGGTAACTAAACAGTGTAGTTAGTATCATTCTGTATTTGGAAGCTGTTATTGTCGACTCACCTTGCTCAATAGTTCCTTTTTTACCATCCAACTTTTTGGATTTCTTCTTTGGCACTTTCTGGAAGGACGAAAACTCCACAATAGCTGGATACTCATTTCCTGGAAAGATAAACCATTAGGAGAATGTTCTACAACTTTGCTTATTGAAAACACTGAACACAAACTTATGTGATATGTCCATTAATAACTACTACAGGTATAAACAGTTCTGTTTTACATGTACTGATAGTTAGATGTACTCAGTTTCCAAACTGCCATACTACCTCAATCAAAGACTCTTTAAGAGCTGAATCCACATTTTATTTTATAAATTAACAGAACACCATTTCCAATTTAGTTTGTTTGTATGATGTTTTACGTCATTTTCAACACACGTCAGGTTATATATCACGGTCCATTTTTTTGTAGTAGATGCAGACCACCCACATTTCCTGAGTAGAACCAGTACTGTAAACCTCCCGCCATTCGTAAGAATTTAACACGTTCTCACTTACAAGTCGAGGTCCCAGTGGGATTTGAACCCGCAGCGGTGAGAGGCGAGAAAATTTACAATGCAACGTTGTTAACCACTCGGCCACGGAGACCCTCACTTTAGTTTGAGATAAGATTATATAAAAAAATATCATCGTAAAATATTTATTATCTCCAGTGAAACCTTAGCAACCGAAGGGAAGAATATAGAATTGGCAGTGTCTGCCCACCTAAAATCTTGCTCCTACAGTTTCCAACTGATTAAAAACTTTACAGGATGATTGCGTATTATGGGAAAATGCCCAAAACTATTTCAGTTTTATGATCAAATGAGTTATGGCCCTTTGTTGATTTGTTTTATTTAAAAAGTAGCCGGTTTGTCTATCTCCTCCCACAGTTGTTGACAGATTGTCTTGAGAACATTTTAAAGATGATTACCCAGCCAATATGTAAATAATCATTGACCGTTATGATTGAATAAGTATTGCTAAGTTCAAAACCTTTTGCTTTTTAAATTTCATATATAGGTGCAACTCCAACAGTTTCCAACTGATTCAAACAAAATGTTACATGATAATTTGGGTACCAGGCCAAGATGTGCATAGCGTTTAGGTGCACGATCAACTGACCCTTTTTTCTACACCTACATAGTCTTTCTTTCATGCCACAGACCAATTACCCTGCAGGCAGTGATCAATTCACATTATATTTCTTGATATACATGTACTAATAAACTTGGAATTATAGGGCTTTTGTTTTAATAGACCTTAGCTCAGTGGGTAAGGCCCGTCCTGCACTTAAAAGCTGCGAACCTCTGTCTACACTGAGCCCCGGCAGTAGTGAATATTCCTCCTTCATCTCATCTCCCTATGAGGTGACTTGCAAAATATTAACTAATATGATGCGTTAACAAGAATGAAAACTTCATTTCGATGAATAAATAGACCAACATTGCTTGCTTATAGATAGACCAACCTTGCTTGCTTATAGATTGACCAACCGTGCTTGCTTATAGATATTTTAAGTCAAATTTCATTTTAAAATGCTCTTTTTTTAATCAGTAAATATAACAAGAGGTCAATGACCTTCAAGCTCTACTGATAGGTTTTTGATAGCTAGATCAGCATTCCTGTGAAACTTCATGAAAATCCGTCAAGTAGTTTCAGAGGAGTAGTCGCTACAAGTTTTCATTATATAACTCTATGTAAACAAAGATGCCTGCTGGCGGCCATGTTTAATGTCAAATCAAAATAATTTTTGACAAGGATCAACATCATGTCATACTGATCATTTTAGAAAAAGTCCCATATAAATATCACTTATAGTTTTCAATAAGTAGTCGCTACAAACTTGTATTTTGAAAATCTATTTTTAGCCATGGTGGCCATCCTGAATTTCCGGCCGACCTGAAATTTTGCTAGGATCAATTAGACATCAGGAGCAACATTTCTGTGAAGTTTCATGAAAATCAATCGAGTAGTTACAGCGGAGTAGTCGCTACAAGTTTTTACTAGATAACTCTATGTAAACAAAGATGGCCACTGTCAGCCATGTTTATCATCGAATCAAAACGATTTTCGAAAGGATCAACATCATGTCATACTGATCATTTTAGAAAAAGTCCCATATCAATATCACTTATAGTTTTCAAGAAGTACTCGCTACAAACTTGTTTTCTGAAAATCTATTTTTAGCTGTGGTGGCCATCTTGAATTTCCGACCAACCTGAAATGTTGCTAAGATCATTTAGACATCAAGAGCAACCTTCCTGTGAAGTTTCATGGAAAACCGTTGAGTAGTTTCAGAGGAGTAGTCGCTACAAGTTTTTACAAAATAACTCTATGTAAACAAAGATGGCCACTGGCAGCCATGTTTAATGTCGAATCAAAACAATTTTCGACAAGGACCAACATCATTCATGCTGATCATTTTAGGAAAAGTCCCATATCAATATCACTTAAGAGTTTTCAAGAAGTAGTCGCTACAAACTTGTTTTTTTAAAATATCTATTTTTAGATTTGGCAGCCATCTTGGATTTCTCATCAACATGAATTTTTGCTAGGAACAACTAGACTTTATGGACAACATTTCTGTAAAGTTTCATAAAAATCCATTCAGTAGTTTCAGAGAAGTAGTCGCTACAAAAAAAAGTTTCAAAGTTTGCTACTTTGACTGGTCCACCCAGCTACTATGAATACTTTTACTAGTATTTTATACAAGTATCAATAAAAATACCCCGCTATTCTGCTCTATGTGCCGCTTACTTCTAAAGTTAATGACACTCCTGCAGTAGAGCTAAAAAGTGTAAAATTAAAATAAACAAGAGGAAAATGACCATGAAGCTCTACTGATATGTTTTGATAGCTAGGTCAGCATTCCTGTGAAGTTTCATGAAAATCTGTAAGGTAAGTTCAGAGGAGTAATCACTACAAGTTTTTACTATATTACTTTATGTAAACAAAGATGGTCGCCGGCAGCCATGTTTAATGTCAAATCAAAATAATTTAAGGACCAACATCATGTTATGTTGATCATTTTAGATAAAGTCCCATATCAATATTATTTATAGTAAATAAGTAAGAAGTAGTTGTTAAAAAAAAAAAATAAGATTCTATTTTTAGCTATGGCGGCCATCTTTAATTTCCATCCGATCTGAAATTTTGCTAGGATCAACTAAATATCAAGAGCAACATTTCTGCTAAGTTTCATGAAAATTGTTCAAATAGTCTCAAAGGAGTAGTCACCACAATTTTTCCTATATAACTCTATGTAAACAAAGATGGCCACTGGTGGCCATCTTTGACATCCAACTCAAAATAAACTTTGATTAGGAGCAAATGTTTTGGCAGTCATTTTGGTAAAGGTTTCAAATCAATATCACTTACAGTTTTCTGAGAAAAAATCACATTTTTAAAATCTATTTTTAGCCGTGGTGGCCATCTTGATTTTCCGGCCGACCTGAATTTTTGACAGCATCAACTAGACATCAAAAACAACATTACTGTTAAATTTCATGAAAACCCGTCAAGTAGTTTCAGAGGAGTAGTTGTCCTAAAAATAGGTTTACAGACGACGCACCACGGCATAAGCTCTGTCGATTCTGCTGATCAGTCGAGCTGAAAAGCATCTGTATATATTATTTTTAAGCAAAACTAAATGGAACCATTAATTTCAGATTCATTTTTCGTACATTACCTTTTCCGTCTATGAAAACGTATCCATCAAATTTATCCCTGAAGGTTGAGATGTCCTCGTAGTTCTGGAAGTTTATGTAAGCTCTCGAGAAAGCATTAGGTCCCAGACTGAAATTAAATAATCATTATAAATCTTTGCAAAACATTAAGTTCTGGTTCCATTAACGTAATATTGGTCCAATCTACTCATGAACCGATTAATAGATTATAAACGATCATCGGTTACTTAAGTATTCTGTCTGTCCTTCAAATGAAAGATCATAGCGAGGTCGGTTTATTGTGGTGGAGGACTGTCCGTCCTGTAAACTATTTTATAGTAGTTCATAATGAAATCTTAATGAAAGTAAACGGATATCACTGTTTGTAATGCGGCTACTAAATGTTTGGTAAACTACAGTAAATGTTTGGTAAACTACAGTAAATGTTTCTGACATTGTTGTCACAACACTTCCTGAATCCACATTTAGTAGCCGCATTACAAACAGTAATATCCCCACTAATCTTTCTATTAATGGTACAGAAGATGTAGTTATATTGTGTGCTGTACAATTTGGGCTATTGTTGCTTTCAGCAACATATTTGCCTCTGTGGGCCCTATCCACAGAGGCAACATCTAGTTTAAAGGTGGTCTAGGGAAGCTGTTACCACCCTGTGGTCTATACTGGTCTTGATGATGGTATGATGATGATGGCTGCATTCCATACTGGTCCTGGTATGGTGGATGTGGTCCATACTGGTCCTTGTATGGTGGCTGTGGTCCACGCTGGTTCTGGTATGGTGGCTGGTCCATACTGGTCCTGGTATGGTGGATGTGGTCCATACTGGTCTTGGTATGGTGGCTGTGGTCCACGCTGGTTCTGGTATGGTGGCTGGTCCATACTGGTCCTGGTATGGTGGCTGGTCTATACTGGTCCTGGTATGGTGGATGTGGTCCATACTGGTCTTGGTATGGTGGCTGTGGTCCACGCTGGTTCTGGTATGGTGGCTGGTCCATACTGGTCCTGGTATGGTGGCTGGTCTATACTGGTCCTGGTATGGTGGCTGTGGTCCACGCTGGTTCTGGTATGGTGGCTGTGGTCCACGCTGGTTCTGGTATGGTGGCTGGTTCATACTGGTTCTGGAATGGTCCTCCATTACCCATTCCCCGTGGTCTAATCTGGAGCTGGTTTCCACCATTATCTAAACCCCTAGGTCTAAACTGACGACCGCCACTGTTTGAACTTCTGCCAAATGGTGATCTGTTTCTGGGTGTAAAGTTGCCAGTACGCTGTTGTGGTAGACCCTGGTTAGCGGAAGTAGGTGCTTTCTGCTGGTCTAACTTCTTCTCATCCATTCTCTTTAGCAAAGTCTGGAGTTGGGCTGAAAGAGAACTGAAACCAGGATCTGTAAAAGTAACAGCTTGCTGTTTGGCTGGCTGCTTGGACCTTTCCATCTCCTGTTTCATCTTCCGAACTTCACGAAGAAAAGCGCTGAAGTCTTGACGAGGAATCAAACTTGTGTCTGGTCGCATTCTTCAACTGCAGGTCTAGAATACCAGACCAAAATTTATCACAGTCTCACTTCCTTTTCCTTCTCAGGAATATATGCTTTGGCACAAGCGTTAAGTAAGAACTCTTCCAGACGACAGGCCTACGCTGCAACACTTTCCCCTGGCTTCTGTTGTGCACTATAAAACAATCGAACGATGGTCTCGCCATTAATACATATCTCAAATACATAGACTACAATATGATATTTAAAGCAGGTAATGAATATATACATATTAGGGCTAATTTACTGTATAGGACTACATAAGGACTTATGCATGTATGGACAAAGGGAAGTAACTGGAAACTAAAAAGTTTACCTAATTACTTTGGGCTCAACAAAGAGTTGAGAATGTTGACGTCATTTGCAGAGAACGTTCAGCTAAGCTAATTAAATAAATCGTTAAATGTATAGTTTGGCATGCCTTTTTAAATGTGTGTTTTCCTTTATTGTTATCCTTAAGTGAATGTTGAGGACGACATTTTCCCAGGATGGAGGAGCATGTCCCCGGTACACTTTTCTAGCCGATAACTTCCCTTAGTCTATATGTTTCCGACAAGTCTCAACACCAAAGTTAAGTTATTTGTTTGTTCAGCGTTAGTTATTAATATTATGATTATGAATTTTATTTCACTGATAAATCATGATCTTTCATCAATAGAAATGTAATAAATTATGATAAGCCAGGACGTCATAGCATTCAGGATATGAAGAACAGGTGAATTGGATTTTATAGTCGCACCAACAGCTAAAGTCATACTGTGACCATCCAGCTTCCATTGGTGGAGGAAGACCCCAAGTGCTTTTCTGGACAATTTTCTTACACGGGCTGGCGCCTGGGCAGAACCACGACATTCAGCAAGCCAGCTGGATAGCTTCCTCACATAAAGATTCCTTGTCCCAGGAGGGCTTGAACCCACAAAAGTGAGGGGTAAGTGATTTCAAGTCAGAGACTATAACCACCTGGCCACGGACGCCCCTTAGGGTATGAAAAAGATAATGGTCAACTATAAATAAAAAGCAACTGCTACCCAGCTACCTGCACTTTTTTTCGGTTTCAAGTGAAAACTTAAATGCACACAGTTTATTATAATTCCTGAGTTATGATTCAGACATAAATTGTTGATATATATATACCTAGTACAGGGCAGGAAAATTACTTTCTGAGGTACTCGTCCTTCATAATATTTGAATGGTCAAACTGATAATTTTTTACAGAATTTATCTGAATTTCTACTCGTCCTGCATCTATGAGCACTCATCATGGTGAGCGGACGAGTGGAATTGTCGTGCCCTGCAATATTTGCTTTAATGAACTAGAAGAACACATAAAATATATACCTGAAATCTCCTTTAATGAAATAGAAGAAATCATAGTTGGGTAGAGGTGAGATCTGTTCCAGAAGAGTTTCTCCTGTTAATGTTGGTGGTAACCTTCTGATTACAACCTGAAACAATAAAACATACATTATAGGATTCTGTACAGGGAGATGACCACCGACCATTCTTTGTTAATGTTGGCAGCAATCTTCAGATTTCAGCCTGTAACAATAAAACTCACATAATGTCCATCTTCATTATTTTTTTACACATTTGACCGTAATGCCACGATAAAAAAGATCTGAAACTTGCCCGTCTGTTAATGCCCAGTAATGGTTATAGCAGCGCTTTTTTTTCACCATTTTGGGAATGGGTCAGTGACCGGTCAAACTGGGAAAAAACACGCGATTTTTCTCAAAATTGGGAAAAAACACGCGTTTTTTCTCAGAACTGGGAAAAAAAGTTGTTTTTGTATTTTGTTCAATTTACACAGAAAAGCAGAAGAAACGTCGAAAACCCTGGTAAAAAACTTTATTAAGAAGATTATTCTAAAACATTTTACAATTTTGGGAAGAAAAATCTGGAATTGGGAATTTTTTTTATTTTTTTTAACTCAAAATTGGGGAAAATGCAATTTTTTGGCGATTAGGAACGGGTCCGTTTACCGGACCCGTCCAAAGAAGGAAAAAAAACGCTGGTTATAGGGTGGGGCGGTCAATGGTTCCCAAGTTATGACCGAGGGGCTATGTCCCCAAGGGTGGAGATGCAACCCATAGTCTAAGCTGGTTGGATGGTTGTATCCGTCTGTTCATGTCCAGTAAGTGTATATATGGTTTTAAGGTGGGGATCTCAAGGGTTACTAAGTAATGACTCGGGGGGGCCCACCCACACCCTCATGTTTCACATCTTGTGACCCCTGGGACGGGTCCAATTCTGACCCCACCGTCACCATTTGGGCGAACTTGGTTGAGGACTACTAGATGATGCTATATAAAAAATATCTAAGCTGCAGCCGTTTTTGTTTCGGAGAAGATTTTGAAGTGTTTTTAAAAGTGTCCATGTAAAAATGACATTTTTTACCAATTCAGGGGCCATAATTTTGTCAAAATGAACGGACGTGTTATGGGGACTGTTGGATAAGGTACAGAATTTGATGTGAAACATTAGTTTAAAATGTTAATGCAATAACTTGAGTAGTTTTGAAGTTATAAATCTATTGCACAAAAACTTTAAGGTAAAAACAATCAAAGGGCCATAACGTCAAAATGAAAGGAAGAGTTATGGGGATTGTTGGATAAGGTGCAGAATTTGATGGGAAACATTAGTATAAAGTGTTAATGCAATAGCTTCAGTAGTATTGAAGTTATAAATCTATTGCACAAAAACTTTAAGGTGAAGCTGGGAATGCCGACGCCAATGCCGTGGTAAGATAGCTCTCACTCACTAGTCTTCGAATAGTCACGCTAAAAAGTGATATATTTCCTTTCCAACGCGAGATTTTGCCTATTTATTTAACCATTATTTGGAATAAAATTCCACCATTAGAAAAGTTATTTATTTGGCTTTTTGGCGATATATACAAATATGTAATAATTCAGTTAAACATCGATATATAATGTCTGTTTGCAATGTAGATGGGTGTGCTGTACGTCAGGTCTCTCGCATACCACCACGATACCCTTACGATAAATCAATAAATGTAGCGTATAATCGATAAAAGTACCTGGACAACAACTGTTTTCAGTACAATATAGCGTTTTCAGTACAATACCTCGTTTGTACTGCCGTTTCATATCCCCGTCATATAGCGCCCTGCTTAAATTCAGCACTGCACAAGAGCTACTAAGTTGCAAACTCTCCCGTATACAACGTATATAGCGAGGGACATGAGTTTCCGAAAACCGCTGAGTATGTGTGTCTCCGTTATAAATTCATTGTTTTTCAGACAAGTTTTAACTTAAGCATTCAAATGGCCGTTTTTCCTCAAAATAATTATTTTTCCTTAAAGTAGAATGATTAAACTGTACAATGATATCCAATTTGTAAACTTTAATTATCGATAAAGTAGTTTTTATCGATCTAAGCTGACACTCCTGCCCAGTCAATAAACGTAAAATCGCACCTTGCAGAAGTTGCGCAAGTTGAAGGTTGGCATGCTTAACTCGTGACTGTGGCTTAATCAATCAAGATACAGGAAAAATAATTCATCTGAAAGAGCTATACTTTCCAGTAATAAATCGGGACTTATCTGTGCAGGCTAGCACAATGCAGCGCATGATAGATGATCATGGCATATATTCATAAATGTTCAATAGAATTACATAGCAATATGCTAGAAATCGCGCACTCGATAAGCAATGGATACAACGCCAATACTATTGCCTGTATGAACTATTTTGACAACACGTTCAGACACTACAGTACCTACTCAGGGTTATGGAAATATTTTGAAAATCCACTTGCCCAGAGCAAAATGTCACTTGCCCCACATTTAGGAACACTTGCCCTAATCATTGGCGTTGTGCCAATATTTGTGTTATGCTTGTTAAACGGGACGGACTGCCGTATAATTTGGACCATTATAATTAGAAATGAAGAATGTATTTTATTGTATTAGTTTAATAATACATTGTATTTATTCATAAAAAAAAACTCTTGCATTGTGTTCTATGTGTCAATTAAATGATGAAGATGACAGTATACAAACTCATTTTATCCCCCACCACATCCACCACACACACAGATTATGTGATGACCACCCAAAAAATATGCTTGGCAGCTTGTATAGAATGTTTAATGTCACAGTGTGTGCAATTACTAGTAACCAGATTACGAAAAAAATAAGATAGTTTGTTCATTTAAATGTGTGTCGATAAAAGAAACAAGACAAAAAAAACGTTATGAAAAATATTCACTTGGCCCCCAATATTTGTAACGTTCCTACGCCTTTGTATTTGAACTAAAGGAAAATAGATGAAAGCAAGAGGCATGAATAGGGTTTTCCATAGGAATTGTTTAAGAAGTAGTATCAGTAAGCTTATTTACCAAAAGCGAAAGTTCAAAACTCGAGAACAAAGTTTCCGTGTTGTTGTTTTTGAAATCGCGTAAAACCATGACATGCGCATATTTCTAAGTTTTGCAATTTATTTGTGTAGCATGCACAAATCAATGAAATACACTGAATACCTCATAAAATTGCATTATTAAACGAGTGCTTTGAGTAAAACAAATGCATTTTAGTTGCGAAAAAAATCTTCGGCAAGTTTATCTAAACAAAAACATAATGTCACGCTGGTCTATCAGTCATTATTTTGACACATTAAATTTGCAAATTAAGAAAGAGTTTTCTGTATTTGATTGATGAAAGGTCAAAATGACGTCCAGAGATTATTTTGAAAACCTTCTACTAGAAGCTATGTTTATGGTTGGAAGGTCACGGACATGATTGCCACGATTTCATTGGATGATCGACACACGCCTGACAGTCATGTCAGGATATATTGTTATCTACTGTGTTGTTTTCAAATGGTGTGAATGTGCATGTGAGTTAATTAGTTGTTTATTGAAATAATGCCTGGGGCGAGAATGTTGATTGTACCGAAAGTTGTTTGATCTTATTAACAATTACTCCCGACAAAAAGCAGCGGTCAGTTTTGTTCAATTATCAAATTCTGATTAGACTAGTTTGCCACTTGATTTGGTCTAGAATGGAAACGTCCAGTCGGGCAAGTGGCGGGCATCCAGATTTGCGAAGGTCACCCACACCCAAAATCCACTTGCCCTGGGTGTCGGGCAATTGTATTTTCGGAACCCTGCTACATGTACTACTCTCAAAATTAAATAACTTTGTTATTTTAAAAATGTAAAAACTATTTTGATTCTTAATGATTGTTTTATTTGAATATCTCTCTTTTTTTTTATTCACATTTATTCACATAAATCTTTTGTAAAACAAGAAATTGCAGCACAGTTGCTGGAAAAAATGTTGGACAATTCTGAACATAATGTTAATATTTCAGGGGTCAAGCTAGTGGAGAAGGAGAGTACAGCGAAGTGGGAAATTCACAATTATTTATATTAGTTTAATAAAACTGGATGAATGATTTATATATATTGTCAATTTTTATCTAAATATATCGGTGGGATGATAGCCTCTGGTTTGCCCTTGTTATTTGGGGATAATCCAATTCAATCTGTAAGG
The DNA here is from genome assembly GCA_037043455.1 of Cyrtodaria siliqua. Classification (NCBI taxonomy): domain Eukaryota; kingdom Metazoa; phylum Mollusca; class Bivalvia; order Adapedonta; family Hiatellidae; genus Cyrtodaria; species Cyrtodaria siliqua. The sequence continues at coordinate 48,053 of JAWPHD010011714.1, forward strand.
TATGAATTGAATGTTGTTTAACTCATCAATACGTTATTCGAGAGAGGAGATCACACACAGGAATCTGGAACCTGACATACTATAACGAATATATTCGTATATAGTTCTTTAAACTAACGTGCTTGGATGATAGACTCCAATATACAAAACCTCCCAGTTTACGTCCCCATCCGACGGACGAGGCTAATGAGAAGAACACAAAGACGAAACTCAATGGCAATGATGAGGCTTCACCCTGGGTTCACCGGATTTCAAGTTCAGCGGTTGTCTATAGGGCCACGCCAGCCCCTTTATAAATTATGAAACGGTATTTAATATATTCCTTTAAACATTTTAATGATGAAATTGAGACCAGACTCTCGTTTGCGCTCGCAAACATCTTGTGTATGTTTGGATGACGGGGACTACAACTGTAAATAATTAAACCTTTTGTGAGATACACACATCTTGTTAAATTGTTGTTATACAACTCGCTGCGCTCGGCATTATTTTGGCGTTTACAGAACCCTTTCACCACACTGTCATAAAATTATTATAACATATGAATTTGTAGGCGATTTGGGCTCCGCTTCTCGAAGCTTATGGCAGTATATGATCTAAGAATTTTTTTAATGTTCGGGGTCTCGCTTCGTGCGAATTGAAAATGTCAACTAAGGTCAGCTACGAAATTGAAGAACAGGACGAATCATGGCCTGTGGGCTTCGCTTCGCGAAGCTTACCAAAATATTATTGTTTTATTTAATGTTCAGGGCTTCGCTTTAGGCGAAGCTCTATACTTGGTAATTATTAATTTTTCACGAATTACATAACTTTACTACGGACATATAGCTAGGCCAAATGACAGCATAGGCCTATGGTTGGGGGCGTGGAGGCACGATCCTCTGGACATTTTATTTCATTTTAGAATGCATTAATTAGGTAAGTAAACTGTCACAGATGTGTATCTGAAAATACCCACATCCCCTTCCCCATTGCCAGACTGGCAAACATTGTAGACCAAAGCAATTAGCACATGTCCACACACATGACTGTTGGCGTCATGTTTACAATATAGCATGACGTCATGTTTAACATATCGCATGACGTCATGTTTAACGTTAGTCGCTGATGCACGATTTACCCCTACTCAAGTCTTGACATGCTGCTTCTCACAAGAAAAAGTAAGAAATTTACATTTATGCGCTTATTGATGCAAGTCTGAATCTGCGTACCATATGCCTTTCTGAAAAATATGAAGCAGGCCAGACGAGGGACATGAAGAACGCGGTCGACATGATTTTGTAAATATGAATAATTTGAGGCTTCGCATAGCGAAGCTTAATGATAATATAAATGTGTGTTGTTTAATTTCAGGGCTTTGCGCGAAGCTCTTAGGCTCGTTTGTCGAGCTTTGCTCGTCCATATTGTTTTCATGAATTGAATTGAATGTTGTTTAACGGCTCATCAACACAGTATAGGTTATTTAGAGCCACCCCAGAGAGAGGGGAAGGATACATAGGAATCCGGGAACCTGCCCTACTCTTATTATCGAATAGATTCCTATGGTTCTTTAACGTGCTCGGAAGATAGACCAATACACGGGACCGCCCAGTTTACGTCCCCATTCGACGGACGAGGCTAAGGTAAAGTGTCTTGCCCAAGAACACACCGACGGAACTCAGTGGCACCACGGAGGATTGAACCCGGGGCCTCCGGTTACAAATCTGCCGCGCTACCGACTGCGCCACGCCAGCCCCCCCTCGAAAGTTAACTCTGTGGATATTTTTTCTAATTTTTACGTAAATTGCTGCCATTACCGAAACTGATTACTAGTGGACAACTTAGACGCCGGACGCGAAAAATCGATATCTCTTCCTAAGGTATACATTAGTTCACTTCTTACTATATTAGCTTCTCTTAATTCTTTACTGTACCTTGTACGTATCATATAGATATATATTATTTGGCATTGCAGGTCCTGTTGAGTTGAACTTTGAAATGCTCCACAATCTGTGGTGCTTCGAATCATGGTCTTGTATACAATGCAGTCGTCTGCAAAAAGTATTGTATAACATACCTTTGTAGGTGGAGAGTCCTTTACCCTTCGTTTCTCAATTGGTTTATTCTTCAAATCAGTGTCTTGTGTCATTTTGCAGAACTTTTTATTTTCATTCTGCGAAGTCTATGTCTATAAGGCGCTTTTCCCTCCAGACAAACGTTCCGTATTCAAAGATCAAACTATTAAATCGAAAGGATATTTATGTCATCTTCGAATCCTAATTTAGAAAGTAATTGATAATATCAGAATGAACTGAATTACAATTGATATTTCTCTTAATATAAATAACAGACAATGACAATTATATATCTGCCCTATAAATGAACGGAGCATGTTAATAGTCGATTTCTGTATTCCTTTCGAGCCTGTGGTACACATCCAAGGTCAATACAACCCAATACAAGATGTGGTACGAAGTTTTACCATTTGGGGCAATTTTAATGGCCACCGTCATTTTACCCAACTATGTCCATATGGGCTGTAATAAGTTATTCAACAAACGTCACGTAAGTATCCTGCTGACTGTGCAGTAAACATCAGTGTTAGACAAAAATTTAAAGTGATCATTTTGTGTAAGTTGAATAGTATTCGGTTAGAGCAATATTTCGGACACTGGAAATTGGATATTTTGATTATTAATTACCGTCCGTAATTTATCCCGCCGTTATACGACGTTGTTGTGTTTTCGATGGTCTCTATTTTAAACTATCTCGTATTATTTCGGATGACACATGATGGAAGAGTTCACCTGGTGACAACTTTTGACAAAACACAAATGAAATGCCATCGCAAATTTTGTAAATCAAATCACACCAATATAAAGACTATGTTTTCACAAAAGGTATGCAGCTTAAATCTTCAAAATCTAACAATAAATAAAAAAAGTTACTTTTAAACACCAGCTTTCAATAAAGTTTATATCACATTTTGTGTATAATAAATTATACCAATTTAGCCAGAAGCATTACATGTTAGACTGGTTCCCGATTTTACCAGCCTGTACAATTCTGCCTGCAGAGGCCCAAAAGGTGGCATGTTTGCACAGCCTGGCGCTAGCGCATAAAATACACGTCTACGAACGGCGAAACAATTTTTGATATACACCATCATCCGATGTGCATACGTGTTCGACTTTTTTATGTGTGGACTTTCCGCAGAGATTCTCTGCGCTAGACATAAACAGTCAATTTAAACTGATACACTGAATTTTATAGTTGTACAACTTACCTAAAGTGAAGAATGATCATATTTTATGCATTTCACACTTTGACTAACAGTTTAATCCAAATGTTGTTTTTTGCTGAGGCCAAAAAAAAAAATAGGTGTGTTTGCATGTATTGTATTGCTCTAAAAGAAATAGGGTATGTCGTTAGGGCCAAACAAAATAATATGTGTGGTTCAGGTAACGGGACTGACCCTATTTTAAGGGGCCCACCCTAAAACTTTTTATGCAAAAATTAAAAAAACAAAAAAAACATTTTTGTTGAGGCCATCAATAAAAATATGTTTGTTTGTCGTGCTCCGACCGACTTACCCGATTCGGCCTCGACTCAAATTTTTTTAATGACCTCGAGCCGAATTTTTTTTATTTTTTTTTATTCAAATGATAATTTTATTAGCCAGAGTTGTTAAGCATCTAATCTGGATTGCAAAGGTTATCAAAAAGTTGCCTTAGTACAAAAATGGCATAATATATGCGAACAATATATATAAAAAAAATATCTAAAAATAAAACTTTTTCCTACCTTAAATATACATGAATAAAATAATTATGTGCAAGTCCTTGTGTTTAGTTTTAATAACCTATGCCCTAACATCGTACTAGGGCCTTTATAGTGTTGTAGATTGGATAAGCTTTTGATGTTAAAAAAAAAAATCCCTACCAACCTACCCACCCTCAAAATTCTGGGTAGGAGCACAGCAAACAAACAATTTTTTATTGATGGCCTGATAATGCAAAAAAATCGAACTCAAGATATAGTAATTAACAAATTAAATTCATTATCAGAATTGAATTCCTAATTGAGAAAAAAAAAGGCCTACCTACCCTATTTTTTTTTTTGCCAGTGTTACCTGAACCACAACTATTTATTTGTTAGGCCTAGGCATTTTTTTATTTTTTTTGAGCAAGATATTGTGAGATTCTACATGTATTTATCTGATTCTCATAAACCCCATACAAGTTGATGCTACAACTGAATATTTCTCTGTGATGTTGTCAAATTACCTTGATACATAAGACCGCCCCAGTTAAGGCCTAAAAAAAAGTATGTGTGTTTCTGGTTTCACCCTGTCAAAAAGTTAGGGCAGGTAGGTAGGAAATTTTTTATTTTTAGATATTTTTTTTATATATATTGTTCACATATATTATGCCATTTTTGTACTAAGGCAACTTCTTGATAGCCTTTGCAAACAGTTTGGATCCAGATTAGATATTTAACTACTCTGGCTAATAAAATTATCATTTGAATAAAGATAATTGTTGTTTTATTGTAATATATATATTTTTTTTAAATATATTTTTTTTATTTATTTTTTTTTCGCTAAAAATATTTAGGGTCGGCGGTGAAAATGTAGGGTCGGGAAACCGGAAACACACATGTTTTTTTGTTAGGCCTAAATTACGTATTCCTGTTACAAATAATAGAACACTTTAAACCAGAAGACCTTTGTTTAACATGCATTTTACTAGTTACTTAGTTTAATAGTTACTTAGCATCGCATTATTTACTTGAAAGAAACACGTTAACCTCTAAATGTATCATATGACATTCCAGGCAAATCGTATGGCTTATCAGTGATTTTTTTTTGGTTATTTTTACCGCCGAATATCGGCACTTTACCCTAGCAAAAATCGACTGTATTTTCCCCAAAAAAACGTCATATTTTCCCAATCCAAAGTCATATTTTCCCAATCAAAAGGTTCAATAAAAATATTGAATTTACACTTTAAGTATTGGTAAAAGAGCTTTCCGTTAGCGTATTACATTTTAATTTTCGCGAAAACCGATATTGTCATACTATCAGGTTGGGGTAAAAGCCATACTGCACCTTGATAAAAATAGGTCATAAACCATTCTCGCCCTCGATCGATACTAGTATCATCTCTCGTGTTTGGCGCTTGGAATTATGGGGGAAAAAGTAGTCCGGTCAGGTGATTTGCACAGGGTTCTCAATAGACTTTAAAAGTGAAGAGTCATATGACCCTTGACTCAAAAATCTCAAGGGTCAAAATAGAAATAGCAAGAGTCAAATATAAATCGAACAAATCGTAGTGCCGTTTTAGAAAACATCCTTTAATAACTTTAATTGTAGTGAATTCTGTAAATATTGTAATACAAAGAAAGGTGTGCCAGAATATATATACATTTGAACTTAAAAAACTACTATTCCATTCTACAATAATGTGTCAATAACGTGGCTCCAGCGTAAATGGAAAATAGGTATTGGATTGATGCTTGGAAGCAAATACACGCGCGTCATAAAAACGCACAGGTCGTAAATTAGATGCGTCAGAAATGGGTCAAATTGAAATTCCATGCGTCAAAACGTGTGTGTACGCGTCTATTGAGAACCCTGTTGCATATATATAGCTAGGGACCAAAACCCAGGTTTTAGGACCCAATCTAGACACGCCGGACAAAAGCACCAAACTTTCCTCAAATGTGTGTTTTATATTTCTATGTATTTTTAAAAGGGTCCCCAAAGGTTCATGAATCCCTAAATGTATTAGGATTACATGCACATCGAATTACCGCACCACGGATGAAGTCCTGAAAAATCAGGAGGGTCCCTGCCGAATATCAGTGATGAATTTAAAAAATTCGAAATGACGTCAGTATGGGTCATAGACCACTATTGCATTTTCCATAGACTTACTGTTTAATGTTTTCCCATCTGACATGCAAAGAAAAACCCCAGGCTTACTGTTGCTTGCCCTGCTACACAGATGCGGCTTAGATACATGTAAACAGGAACTTCGTGTTAGGGGTTGACCTATTTTTAGTGCCACTTCTAGATTTCCGAAGGTCATGATGACCCTACAATTTGAGGGAATCCCCAAATAAATTTATTTAAATCACCTCTTTCCTTTTTATTCTGCTATATCATAGAGCTTAATCATACAAATGAATTGAATTGAATTGGGTTTTAAGGTGCACCAGTACATGAAAAGGTTATATGGCATCTAACAGGCATGAACTTGCCAGGCTCATCTTCCATGTACATTGAGATAAAATATGGAAAATGGGCCTAGAACCTTCTCACCCTGAACTGCAGAGTTGCTGCAAATTCTATCGTAGAAACTCCATTTATGCTGGAGCCACGTTTATTGTTTTTCTACCACTGCTCTTTTGATGCGAGCGAGATAGCACCGCAGGTACCAACTATCCAATGGGCGAGACACATTTATATTTTGTCACCAGAATCAATCGGAACACTTTATCATAGCATAGTATTTATACAAAAGATTTGCTCAGATATCAACAATCAACATGTCCCATAATTCAAAATATTACGTATAAAAGGTTAAAAAGAAAGACGCAAAGGGCTTACAGAGCATTAGCTCTGTATTTAAAAAGCTGAATCAGATCACGGGTGATGACGAACAGACTTCGTCAGAAATTTCTGTAGTTACTGAAAGTGAAATTACCCCACCTACACTGGGGTCTAATTTGGTCATGCCCCAGGGATCACATGTTTTACATAGACTTGTCTAGGGAAAAACTTAATCAGAGATCAGCAGAGCTTATGCTGTGGTGCGGTGTCTGTCCGGCCGTAAACTTTTTTTGTAGCGACTACTCCTCTAAAACTACTGGATGGATTTTTATGAAACTTAATAGAAATGTTGCCCATGAAGTCTAGCAAATTTTCATGTTGATGTGAAATCCAAGATGGCCACCAAAGATAAAAATAGATTTTTAAAAAACAAGTTTGTAGCAACTACTTCTTGAAAACTATAAGTGATATTGATATGGGACTTTTTCTAAAATGATCAGCATGACATGATGTTGGTCCTTGGCGAAAATTATTTTGATTTGACATTAAACATGGCTGCCAGCGGCCATCTTTGTTTACATAGAGTTCTATAGTAAATACTTGTAGCGACTACTCCTCTGAAACTACTTGACGGATTTTCATAAAACTTCACAGGAATGTTGCTCTTGATATCTAGTTGGTCCTAGCAAAATTTCAGGTTGAAATTCAAGACGGCCGCAAGGCTAAAAATAGAATTTTGAAATACAAGTTTGTAGCGACTACTTAATAAAAACTATAAGTGATATTGATATGGGACTTTATCTAAAATGATCAGCATGACATGAAGTTGGGCCGTGTCGAAAATCATTTTGTTTCAACATTAAACATGGCTGCCAGTGGCCATAGAGTTATATAGTAAAATAGGATTATTACTAGAGTAACGTGTTCTGGAAGTTTGTATAACCTCGAGTAGGTAAATGCCAGATCAAGGATCACACGAGAGACGGAGCCTTGAATGTGATCCTGATCTTGCATTTACCTACGAGAGGTGATACAAGCTTCAGAACAAGTTCCTGTAGTAAGGCCAAAAAAAAAAAACCTGTGTTTCCGGTGGCCCGACCAACCCTAAAACTTTTTATGAAAAAAAAAAAAAAAATTAAATTTGTTCTGACAAATGATTTATCACAATATATCTGACATCAAACTGACATCAAAGAGAAACTTTCAACTTGTATGGGGTTTATGAGATAAATACATGTAGAATCTCACAATATCTTGATCAAAAAAAAGAAAAAGAAATGCCTACCGACATACCCTGTTTTTTTAGAGCATGCAATAGGAAACACACCTATTTATTTTTTTGGCCTAATGATCCTTTTATTATATAACTCTTACATATCATAAACATAGAAATATTTGCATTGCTATTGCATACACACTCAATAAAGCGTATTATTTCTCGATAAAGTGCAGCGGGAAATTGTATGTAGTTTTAAGGTGTTGGTGTTCATTGGTCTGACCTACTTGTTTTGTTTGTATGACGTAACGTCGTCTTGACGTTCTCGCGCATAGTGGCGTAAAACTTGCTTGAATCATTGGAAAAACCGCTGTTCTATATTTAGTAAGATAGTGATACTAATTCTATGTTTAGTAGCAGTGATAACCTGTAGTGTGATACAGGTTGTTGTATTCCATTGTAAGAAAATGAAGGTACTGTGTATATATTATTGATAGGTATATAATAAAAACTTAACAAAACAAAAGGCATAGTAACTTCATTCTCGTAGGTAAATGGCAGATCAGGATCAGGATCCTGATCTGGCATTTACCTGCTCGAGGTGATACAAACTTCCAGAAGAAGTTACTATAGTAATAATCGTATTGCAGCGACTACTTCTTTGAAACTAAGTGACAGATTTACATGAAGTTTAGTTGTATCTAGATATAGATAGATTTTCATTCAAGTTTACATTCAAGTTTCGTTGTTTAATACATTACTCAGATACCAAAAAGACATACAACTTTCAAACATTAATTAATGCAGATGAATGTATTTTCAGTATGTTGCCCGTAATCTTCCCAAACACCACTGGGATTATATTGGATATACCAGAGATAAAAGGCTGACTGGATCGATGTACAGAGCAAAAGTAAGTATTTAAACAAGCAGTCTGTACTCTTTAAAATTGACTGGGTTGGCCAGCGAGGATAGCAAATGAAGTAGACTAACATCAAACAGTCACCTGGCTAACAGTCAACTTGTCCATCAAACAGTCACCTGGCTAACAGTCAACTTGTCCACCAAACAGTCACCTGGCTAACAGTCAACTTGTCCATCAAACAGTCGCCTGGCTAACAGTCAAACTGTCCATCATACAGTCGCCTGGCTAACAGTCACCTTGTCCATCATACAGTCACCTGACTAACAGTTGCCTTGTACATCATACAGTCACCTGACTAACAGTCTCCTTGTCCATCATAAAGTCACCTGACTAACAGTCACCTTGTCCATCATACAATCACCTTGTCCATCATACAGTCACCTGACTAACAATCTCCTTGTCCATCATACAGTCACCTGGCCAACAGTCACCTGGCTAACAGTCACCTTGTCCATCAAACAGTCACCTGACTAACAGTCACCTTGTCCATCATACAGTCACCTGACACAGTTGCCTTGTCCATCATACAGTCACCTGACTAACAGTCTCCTTGTCCTTGTCCATCATACAGTCACCTGACTAACAGTTGCCTTGTCCATCATACAGTCACCTGACTAACAGTCTCCTTGTTGTCCTTGTCCATCATACAGTCACCTGACTAACAGTCACCTGAATAACAGTCACCTGACTAGCAGTCACCTTGTCCATCATACAGTCACCTGACTAACAGTCTCCTTGTCCATCATACAGTCAACTGACTAACAGTCACCTTGTCGATCAAACAGTCACCTGACTAACAATCACCTTGTCCATCAAACAGTCACCTGGCTAACAGTCACCCTGTCAATCATATAGTCGCCTGGCTAACAGTCACCCTGTCCATAATACAGTCGCCTGGCCAACAGTCACCTGACTAACAGTCACCTTGTCCATCATACAGTCACCTGACTAACAGTCTCCTTGTCCATCATACAGTCAACTGACTAACAGTCACCTTGTCGATCAAACAGTCGCCTGGCTAACATTCACCTTGTCCATCATACAGTCACCTGACTAACAGTCACCTTGTCCATCAAACAGTCACCTAGCTAACAGTCACCTTGTCAATCATATAGTCGCCTGGCTAACAGTCACCCTGTCCATCATACAGTCGCCTGGCCAACAGTCACCTGACTAACATTCACATTGTCCATCATACAGTCGCCTGGCTAACAATCACATTGTCCATCATACAGTCGCCTGGCTAACAGTCGCCTGGCCAACAGTCACCTGGCTAACAGTCACCTGGCCAACAGTCACCTGGCTAACAGTCACCCTGTCCATCATACAGTCGCCTGGCTAACAGTCACCTGGCTAAAAGTCCATCATACAGTCACCTGACTAACAGTCTCCTTGTCATTGTCCATCATACAGTGACTAACAGTCACCTTGTCCATCAAACAGTCACCTGACTAACAGTCTCCTTGTCCATCATACAGTCACCTGGCTAACAGTCACCTGGCTAACAGTCACCTTGTCCATCAAACAGTCACCTGGCTAACAGTCACCTGGTCCATCATACAGTCACCTTGTCCGTCATACAGTCACCTGACTAACAGTCACCTTGTCCATCAAACAGTCACCTGACTAACAGTCACCTTGTCCATCATACAGTCACCTGGCTAACAGTCACCTTGTTCATCAAACAGTCACCTGGCTAACAGTCACCTGGTCCATCATACAGTCACCTGACTAACAGTCACCTTGTCCATCAAACAGTCACCTGTCTACAGTCACCTTGTCCACCAAACAGTCACCTTGTCCATCATACAGTCACCTGACTAACAGTCACCTTTTCCATCAAACAGTCACCTGGCTACAGTCACCTTGTCCATCATACAGTCACCTGACTAACAGTCACATTGTCCATCATACAGTCACCTGACTAACAATCACGGTGTCCATCATACAGTCACCTGGCTAACAGTCACCTTGTCCATCCTACAGTATCCTGACCAACAGTCACCTTGTCCATCAAACAGTAACCTGACTAACAGTCACCTTGTCCATTATACAGTCACCTTGTCCCTCAAACAGTCACCTGGCTAACAGTCACCTTGTCCATCATACAGTCACCTGACTAATAGTCACATTGTCCATCATACAGTCACCTGGCTACAGTCACCTTGTCCATCATACAGTCACCTGACTAACAGTCACATTGTCCATCATACAGTCACCTGGCTACAGTCACCTTGTCCATCATACAGTCACCTGACTAACAGTCACATTGTCCATCATACTGTCACCTTTTCCATCAAACAGTCACCTGGCTACAGTCACCTTGTCCATCATACAGTCACCTGACTAACAGTCACATTGTCCATCATACAGTCACCTGGCTACAGTCACCTTGTCCATCATACAGTCACCTGACTAACAGTCACATTGTCCATCATACAGTCACCTGACTAACAGTCACCTTGTCCATCAAACAGTCGCCTGACTAACAGTCACATTGTCCATCATACAGTCACCTGGCTAACAGTCACCTTGTCCATCATACAGTCACCTGACTAACAGTCACCTGGCTAACAGTCACCTTGTCCATCAAACAGTCACCTGGCTAACAGTCACCTTGTCCATCATACAGTCACCTAACTAACAGTCACCTTGTCCATCAAACAGTCACCTGGCTAACAGGCACCTTGTCCATCAAACAGTCACCTGGCTTACAGTCACCTTGTCAATCATACAGTCACCTGACTAACAGTCACCTTGTCCATCAAACAGTCACCTGGCTAACAGACACCTTGTCCATCATACAGTCACCTGACTTACAGTCACCTTGTCCATCATACAGTCACCTGACTAACAGTCTCCTTGTCTATCATACAGTCAACTGACTAACAGTCACCTTGTCGATCAAACAGTCGCCTGGCTAACATTCACCTTGTCCATTATACAGTCACCTGACTAACAGTCACCTTGTCCATCAAACAGTCACCTAGCTAACAGTCACCCTGTCAATCATATAGTCGCCTGGCTAACAGTCACCCTGTCCATCATACAGTCGCCTGGCCAACAGTCACCTGGCTAACATTCACATTGTCCATCATACAGTCGCCTGGCTAACAATCACATTGTCCATTATACAGTCGCCTGGCTAACAGTCACCTGGCCAACAGTCACCTGGCTAACAGTCACCTGGCCAACAGTCACCTGGCTAACAGTCACCCTGTCCATCATACAGTCGCCTGGCTGACAGTCACCTGGCTAAAAGTCCATCATACAGTCACCTGACTAACAGTCTCCTTGTCATTGTCCATCATACAGTGACTAACAGTCACCTTGTCCATCAAACAGTCACCTGACTAACAGTCTCCTTGTCCATCATACAGTCACCTGACTAACAATCACCTTGCCCATCAAACAGTCGCCTAGCTAACAGTCACCTTGTCCATCATACAGTCACCTGACTAACAGTTGCCTTGTCCATCATACAGTCACTTGACTAACAGTCTCCTTGTCCTTGTCCATCATACGGGGGCGTCCGTGGCCGAGTGGTTAGAGTCTCTGACTTGCAATCACTTGCCCCTCACCGCTGTAGGTTCGATCCCTCAGGGGCCTAGGAATCTTTATGTGAGGAAGCTATCCAGCTGGCTTGCGGAACGTCGGTGGTTCTACCCAGGTGCCCGCCCGTGCACGAAAATTGCCCGGAGGGGCACCTGGGGTCTTCCTCCACCAGTGGAAGCTGGAAAGTCGCCATATGACCTTAGCTGTTGGTGCGACTATAAAATCCAATTCAATTCAATTCAATTGTCCATCATACAGTCACCTGACTAACAGTCACCTTGTCCATCAAACAGTCGCCTGACTAACAGTCTCCTTGTCCATCATACAGTCACCTGGCTTACAGTCAACCTTGTCCATCATACAGTCACTTGACTAACAGTCTCCTTGTCCAGTATACAGTCACCTGACTAACAGTCACCTTGTCCATCAAACAGTCGCCTGACTAACAGTCTCCTTGTCCATCATACAGTCACCAGGCTTACAGTCAACCTAGTCCATCATACAGTCACCTGACTAACAGTCTCCTTGTCCATCATGCAGTCACCTGACTAACAGTCACCTGGCTAACAGTCACCTTGTCCATCATACAGTCACCTGACTAACAGTTGCCTTGTCCATCATACAGTCACCTGACTGACAGTCACATTGTCCATCAAATAGTCACCTGACTAACAGTCTCCTTTTCCATCATACAGTCACCTAGTCCATCATACATTCACCTGACTAACAGTCACCTTGTCCATCATACAGTCACCTGGCTAACAGTCACCTTGTCCATCATACAGTCACCTGGCTAACAGTCACCTTGTCCATCAAACAATCACCTGACTAACAGTCACCTTGTCCATCAAACAATCACCTGACTAACAGTCACATTGTCCATCAAATAGTCACCTGACTAACAGTCACCTTGTCCATCAAACAATCACCTGACTAACAGTCACATTGTCCATCAAATAGTCACCTGGCTAACAGTCACCTTGTCCATCATACAGTCTCCTGGCTAACAGTCACCTTGTCCATCATACAGTCACCTGACTAACAGTCACCTGGTCCATCATACAGTTACCTGACTAACAGTCACCTGGCTAACAGTCACCTTGTCCATCAAACAGTCACCTGGCTAACAGTCACCTTGTCCATCATACAGTCTCCTGGCTAACAGTCACCTTGTCCATCATACAGTCACCTGGCTAACAGTCACCTTGTCCATCATACAGTCACCTGACTAACAGTCACCTGGCTAACAGTCACCTGGCTAACAGTCACCTTGTCCATCAAACAGTCACCTGGCTAACAGTCACCTTGTCCATCATACAGTCACCTAACTAACAGTCACCTTGTCCATCAAACAGTCACCTGGCTAACAGGCACCTTGTCCATCAAACAGTCACCTGGCTTACAGTCACCTTGTCAATCATACAGTCACCTGACTAACAGTCACCTTGTCCATCAAACAATCACCTGGCTAACAGACACCTTGTCCATCATACAGTCACCTGACTAACAGTCACCTTGTCCATCAAACAGTTACCTGGCTAACAGTCACCTTGTCCATCATACAGTCACCTAACTAACAGTCACCTTGTCCATCAAACAGTCACCTGGCTAACAGGCACCTTGTCCATCAAACAGTCACCTGGCTTACAGTCACCTTGTCAATCATACAGTCACCTGACTAACAGTCACCTTGTCCATCAAACAATCACCTGGCTAACAGACACCTTGTCCATCATACAGTCACCTGACTAACAGTCACCTTGTCCATCAAACAGTTACCTGGCTAACAGTCACCTTGTCCATCATACAGACAACTGGCTAACATTCACCTTGTCCATCATACAGTCACCTTGTCCATCATACAGTCACCTGACTAACAGTCACCTTGTCCATCAAACAGTCACCTGGCTAACAGTCACCTGGTCCATCATACAGTCACCTTGTCCATCATACAGTCACCTGACTAACAGTCACCTTGTCCATCAAACAGTCACCTTGTCCATCATACAGTCACCTGGCTAACAGTCACCTTGTTCATCAAACAATCACCTGGCTTACAGTCACCTGGTCCATCATACAGTCACCTGTCTACAGTCACCTTGTCCACCAAACAGTCACCTTGTCCATCATACAGTCACCTGACTAACAGTCACCTTTTCCATCAAACAGTCACCTGGCTACAGTCACCTTGTCCATCATACAGTCACCTGACTAACAGTCACATTGTCCATCATACAGTCACCTGACTAACAATCACGGTGTCCATCATACAGTCACCTGGCTAACAGTCACCTTGTCCATCCTACAGTATCCTGACCAACAGTCACCTTGTCCATCAAACAGTAACCTGACTAACAGTCACCTTGTCCATTATACAGTCACCTGGCTAACAGTCACCTTGTCCATCAAACAGTCACCTGGCTAACAGTCACCTTGTCCATCATACAGTCACCTGACTAACAGTCACATTGTCCATCATACAGTCACCTGACTAACAGTCACCGTGTCCATCATACAGTCACCTGACTAACAGTCACATTGTTTATCATACAGTCACCTGGCTAACAGCCACCTTGATCATCATACAGTCACCTGGCTTACAGTCTCCTTGTCCATCAAACAGTCACCTGGCTACAGTCGCCTTGTCCATCATACAGTCACCTGACTAACAGTCACATTGTCCATCATACAGTCACCTGACTAACAGTCACCTTGTCCATCATACAGTCACCTGGCTAACAGCCACCTTGATCATCATACAGTCACCTGGCTTACAGTCTCCTTGTCCATCAAACAGTCACCTGGCTACAGTCGCCTTGTCCATCATACAGTCACCTGACTAACAGTCACATTGTCCATCATACAGTCACCTGACTAACAGTCACATTGTCCATCATACAGTCACCTGGCTAACAGTCACCTTGTCCATCATACAGTCGCCTGACTAACAGTCACATTGTCCATCATACAGTCACCTGGCTAACAGTCACCTTGTCCATCATACAGTCACCTGACTAACAGTCACATTGTCCATCATACAGTCACCTGGCTACAGTCGCCTTGTCCATCAAACAGTCACCTGGCTAACAGTCACCTTGTCCATCATACAGTCATCCTGTCCATCATACAGTCACCTGGCTAACAGTCACCTTGTCCACCATACAGTCACCTGGCTAACAGTCACCTTGTCCATCATACAGTCACCTGGCTAACAGTCACCTTGTCCATCATACAGTCACCTGGCTAACAGCCACCTTGATCATCATACAGTCACCTGGCTAACAGTCACCTTGTCCATCATACAGTCACCTGGCTAACAGTCACCTTGTCCATCATACAGTCACCTGGCTAACAGTCTCCTTGTCCATCATACAGTCACCTGGCTACAGTCGCCTTGTCCATCATACAGTCACCTGACTAACAGTCACCTTGTCCATCATACAGTCATCCTGTCCATCATACAGTCACCTGGCTAACAGTCACCTTGTCCACCATACAGTCACCTGGCTAACAGTCACCTTGTCCATCATACAGTCACCTGGCTAACAGTCACCTTGTCCATCATACAGTCACCTGGCTAACAGCCACCTTGATCATCATACAGTCACCTGGCTAACAGTCACCTTGTCCATCATACAGTCACCTGGCTAACAGTCACCTTGTCCATCATACAGTCACCTGGCTAACAGTCTCCTTGTCCATCATACAGTCACCTGGCTACAGTCGCCTTGTCCATCATACAGTCACCTGACTAACAGTCACATTGTCCATCATACAGTCACCTGACTAACAGTCACATTGTCCATCATACAGTCACCTGGCTAACAGTCACCTTGTCCATCATACAGTCACCTGACTAACAGTCACATTGTCCATCATACAGTCACCTGGCTAACAGTCACCTTGTCCATCATACAGTCACCTGGCTTACAGTCACCTTGTCCATCATACAGTCACCTGGCTAACAGTCACCTGGCTAACAGTCACCTTGTCCATCAAACAGTCACCTGGCTAACAGTCACCTTGTCCATCATACAGTCACCTGACTAATAGTTACCTTGTCCATCAAACAGTCACCTGTCTACAGTCACCTTGTCCACCAAACAGTCAACTTGTCCATCATACTGTCACCTTTTCCATCAAACAGTCACCTGGCTACAGTCACCTTGTCCATCATACAGTCACCTGGCTAACAGTCACCTTGTCCATCATACAGTCATCCTGTCCATCATACAGTCACCTGGCTAACAGTCACCTTGTCCATCATACAGTCACCTTGTCCATCATACAGTCACCTGGTTACAGTCGCCTTGTCCATCAAACAGTCACCTGGCTAACAGTCACCTTGTCCATCATACAGTCACCTGGCTAACAGTCACCTTGTCCATCATACAGTCACCTTGTCCATCATACAGTCACCTGGCTACAGTCGCCTTGTCCATCAAACAGTCACCTGGCTAACAGTCACCTTGTCCATCATACAGTCATCCTGTCCATCATACAGTCACCTGGCTAACAGTCACCTTGTCCATCATACAGTCACCTTGTCCATCATACAGTCACCTGACTAACAGTCACCTTGTCCATCATACAGTCACCTGACTAACAGTCACCTTGTCCATCATACAGTCACCTGACTAACAGTCACCTTGTCCATCATACAGTCACCTGGCTAACAGTCACCTTGTCCATCATACAGTCACCTGACTAACAGTCACATTGTCCATCATACAGTCACCTGGCTAACAGTCACCTTGTCCATCATACAGTCACCTGGCTAACAGCCACCTTGATCATCATACAGTCACCTGGCTTACAGTCTCCTTGTCCATCAAACAGTCACCTGGCTACAGTCGCCTTGTCCATCATACAGTCACCTGACTAACAGTCACATTGTCCATCATACAGTCACCTGGCTTACAGTCACCTTGTCCATCATACAGTCACCTGGCTTACAGTCACCTAGTCCATCATACATTCACCTGACTAACAGTCACCTTGTCCATCATACAGTCACCTGGCTTACAGTCACCTTGTCCATCGAACAGTCACCTTGTCCATCAAACAGTCACCTGACTAACAGTCACCTTGTTACCATCTTTGTTTACATAGAGTTATTTAGTAAACATTTGTAGCGACTACTCCTCTGAAACTACTTGACAGATTTCCATGAAACTTTACAGGAATGTTGCTCTTGATGTCTAATTGATCCTAGAAAAATTTCAGGTCGGCCGGAAATTCAAGAAAGCCGCAACGGCTAAAAATAATTTTCAAAAAACAAGTTTGTAGCAACTACTTCTTGAAAAGCATAAGTTATATTGATATGCGTCTTTTCCTAAAATGATCAGTATGACACGATGATGGTCCTTGTCGAAAATCGTTTTGATTCGATGTTAAACATGGTTGCCAGCGGCCATCTTTGTTTACATAAAGTTATATAGTAAAAACTTGTAGCGACTACTCCTCTTTGACTACTCAACGGATTTTCATGAAACTTTATGGAGGAATGTTGCTCGTGATGTCTAATTGATCCTAGCAAAATTTCAGGTCGGCCGGAAATTCAAGATGGCCGCCATGGCTAAAAATAGATTTTCAAAATACAAGTTTGTAGCGACTACTTCTTGAAAACTATAGGAGATATTGATATGGGTATTTTTCTAAAATGATCAGTATGACATGATGTTGATCCTTGTCAAAAATTATTTTGATTTCATTTTGACGTTAAACATGGCCGCCAGGGGCCATCTTTCTTTACTACTTGATGGATTTTCATGAAACTTTACAGGAATTTCTGATCTAGCTATCAAAAACCTATCAGTAGAGCTTCAAGGTCATTGACTTCTTTATATACCCGTTTTCGGGCATTTGTTGATTTACATATATAGTTATAAATATTACTACCATATCATCCCTTACATGTAAAAGTTTTATCTTTATATATTTACATTAAATTTTCTTCATTTCTTCATCATTCATCAGTTTTTTCGCACAATATGACCTATTTATGTGTCGACGTGCCGTAAAACAACATTCATTCATTGATTAATTCAAGGTCATTGACTTCTTGTTCATTATTGGGGGACAGTCTTGTAGTATACTGTATGGTTATCACATTTCAATGTGTGCGTTTCAGTGGCATTTAATGAAACTTGCGTCAACATGGATGATGAATGCGATGGGACAATATTTAAGGATCATTTGATGAAAACTCGCATCAAAAATGCGTGCTTCCTGCGTCAAGGAAAACACTGCACATGTTAGGCCATATATTGATTTATTTTGTTGTAGAAACAGACCACCGCATTTTTTCTGGGTGTAACCAGTACGGTATACCTCCCGCCATCTGTGAATTGACACTTTCTTATTTGACAAGTCGAGCTCACAGTGAGATTTGAACCCGCAGCACTGAGAGGCATGAAAGGGTTAGTTAGCTGCAGCATCTTTACTATCTTTGCCGCAGAGGCACTTGGGTGAAAAAATGGGTGAAATAAGATGAATTTGCCAGTACATACATACAGCAAAATGGTACATCTCTGACTGTTAAAAGTTAAATTCAACATAATCTGCATTTAATAGTTCATGTACATGCATTTAATGAATTTTTATTTTTGTTTACTTTCAGGGGTTGGATACATTGCCAGAAGAGAAATAGGCTGTTTGGAACTATAGAATATTCATTTTTTAAGGAATTTAAAATAAAAACTGTATTTGAACATGTTATTTAGATTGTAATGTTTTAATAAAATATATAAAACAGGTTGGATTTGTTATACAACCATATTTGTCCTGACAAACAATTCCATCATGCTAGTGTTAAGGTGAATCTGCTTGCATTTAGCTTGACTAAGGGATCACTTTGGCATTCTTGCATGCATCCAGACTTGTTTCTTTAAAAGACTCAAATGATATTTACCATGCAGACTTTATCAGAATGATGACCAAAAAAATGGAGCAGATTTTTTTAACATGTTAAAGGTTAGGGCATAAATCTGCATTGGATAATTGATAAGGAAGAACTGTATTAAGTTTCATGACTATAGGTCAATATTTTGCCAAGTTATGAGTCGCATTATGAGTCATGTTAGGTTACAGGTAATGTATTTATAAAAAAATTACAGTTACAAGTTACATTAATATATAATTACCGGTTTATGGCTTACATTAGATTTTAAAATGACATGTAGATACATGTACTTTCTTAAATAAGATTAAATCAATAGTAATGATTATTAAATGCGTATAGACTTCCTGGATTAATTAGGGTGGAACCGCTACCAAGTGTGGAGTCAAATTTGCCAATGCTCTATTTATTTGAATGGTGTTTTTCATTTTTAGCACATGTAAGGCTATATGGCAGTCAATGTTTTTGTGGTAGAGGCGGACCGACCTATTTTTTCCTGGGTAGAAGCGGTACTGTATACCTCGAGCCAACTGTAAGAATCGACTCTTCTCACTTGACAAATCAAGCTCCTAGTGGGATTCGAACCTGCAGTAGTGTCGGGTGAGAGGCGACTAGTGGGATTCGAACCTGCAGTAGTGTCGGGTGAGAGGCGACTAGTGGGATTCGAACCTGCAGTAGTGTCGGGTGAGAGGCGAGAACATTTTAGACGCAGTGTCTTGCCTATCCTGGCCACGCAGGCACTTGCATATATTATATATATATATGGAACCACTTAAAAACAAATCTTCATCCCGGAAATTACAAGATTTAGAACTGCTATATTGCAAGATTTAGAACTGCTATATTGCAAGATTTAGAACTGCTATATTGCAAGATTTAGAACTGCTATATTGCAAGATTTAGAACTGCTATATTGCAAGATTTAGAACTGCTATATTGCATGCAGCATGCGTTTGCTTGTGGTACTCTAACACAAGAGTTTAAATAACCCTTTGGTCGAATCTGGAGACCCATGGGCTAATCAAGCCCCTACCTGGGATTACAGTTTTATGGGACACATGGCAATTGATTTCTTTAAAACTCACTGCGTCCCGTTAACTATATATTATATTGCACCACTATGACTAATATATACTGAAAGGAAAAAGAAACGCAGGGTGCGTATTTCCGCTATATATTGTATGTTTAATATGCTACTGCTAATCGAATGGTACAGGGCGACATTAGGCCTGCCCTTTTAGAAAGAAGGTTTAAACAGCACTGAACACACCAATGGTTACCCCTTTAAAGTTTCATTATCGTCAGAATGCACATTTGGCTGAAGCAGGTGAGCAAACTTAGGATTTTTAATGTTGCAATCACTTAACATTAAATACAGTACTGAACTGGCTCAATTTTTCAAAGAGGAACTTCAGCATTTATGAATTTCTTGTTACAACGTGTACTGCGATTAAAACGTCTACAACATCACAGTTTTGTCCTTTAACTAACTACACTTTTTTTTTTACAAAACATCTTGGGATTTCCTTGGAATATATATGGAATTAAGTGTGCAGTATTTGCAATATATAGCGGAAATACGCACCCTGCGTTTCTTTTTCCTTTCAGTATATTAAAAAACTTGTTAAACAACGAAGACAGTTGAAAGCCCATTTCTTTATTTAATTATATGCAAGCAGTTTTAAAATCAAAATAATACAGGATTAATAAGTTGAGATGCTAATTGCTTGATGTTTAACTCGACTGTAATGTGTGCCTTAAAATCTTCTTTGAATCATCAAGAGCTAGATGTATGTAACTCGTAGCATAAACTTACGGTCCTCTACCAAATTATTTCAAATGGTGACACGGAGGTAAAATTTGTCCTCTCCCCAGGAAACACGTTTTACATAGGCTTGTATGAACAACTTTTATTTTAAAACATCTTCCCTGAAGCCACAGGGCATATAACTAATATATTGCATGCAGCAGTCTATGGTCCTTAAGCAAGTTCATTCAAATGCTGACCCTGGGGTCAAATCTGACCCCAACCGGGACCAGTTTTACATGGAGTTACAAGAAAATATTTGAATTTTTTTTTTCTTTGAAACTACAAAAACTAGAGGTCTTAATATTGTTGCTTGTACCGATAACACATGGTCCTCTGCCGTGTTTGTTTAAGAGGTGGCCATACTAGTGTTACATTTGGCATGTTTACAATAGACTGATATAGGGGAAATTTAAACGAGGGGGGCAAGAGGGCATGTGGATGCTCTACTGGCTAAAACGGCTCTTATATCAAAGTCACCAAATTCCTTTTAAAACATTGGGGAGGGGGAGGGGTGGGGGGTGGGGGGGGGGTGTTTACAATTTAATGTTATTTAGGATCTCGAGGCACAACAATTGTATCAATTAGGTTTTGACCGCCTGTAGAGTGGCCCCTTTATGTAGGCAGTCAAACCCCATTTTATATAATTGTTGTGCCTCGGGTTGTAAAAACAGATGTCTCCCCTACTGCTACAGGATAAAGGGCCATACATCTGCAAAAAGCATTCAAATGGAACACGAGGAAGATATGTGCAACTAGGCTTGGTAATGGTCATCCCTACCAAGTTTCATGGAAATCCGGTAGAGGGTCAGAAGTAAGTGGGATAAAGCTTATGTATTAAAACCAAAAATCATTTGGCTGGAACAAGACAATGATATACCAGCCAAGTTTCGTTGAAAGCTGAATGGTGGCTGAAGAGGATTAGTCCGGACAAAGTTTGTGTTTTAAAAAGCCATAACTCTACCAAATATCAATCAACTGGAACACGACAATGATATGTGCAATTAGGCTTGGTACTGATAATTCCTGCCAAGTTTCATTGAAATCCAGCCAGAGGTTTGGGAAAACTAGTCCGGATAACGTTTGAGTATAAAGGGCCATAAATTTGTCGCACATCAATAAACCGGGACATGGCAATGACGTGCGCAACTAGGCTCGGTACTAATCATTATTGCCAAGTTGCGTTGAAATCCAGTCAGGGGTTCAGAAGAACTACTTTGGACAAAGCTAGTGTATTAAAACTGCTAAAGGGCCATACAAAAATATTCAACCGAAACACGGCGACGATATGCACAATTAGGCTTGATAGTGATCATCTTTGCAACATTTCGCTGAAATCCGGTCAGGGATTCAGCAGAACTAGTCCGGGCAAAGTTTGTTTATTAAAACCTTTAAATGGCCATGACTCCGCCAAATATCTTTCATCCGGAACATGGTGATGATATGCACAACTAGGCTCGGTTCTGATCAGCCCTGCAAGGTTTCGCCGAAATCCGAGAACTTGTGCGAACAAAGTTTGTGTAGTAAAACCTTTAAAAGGCCTTAACTCCGCCAAAAGTCATTCAACCGGAACATGGTGATGATTTGATACTGATCATCATTGCCAAGTTTCATTGAAATCTGGCCAGGGGTTCAGCAGAAATAGTCCATACAAATTATGTGTATTAAAACCTGTAAAGGGCCATAACTCCACCAAAAATCATTCAACTGGACAAGGTGAAGACTTAGAACTCATCATTCCTGCGAAGTTTTGCTGAAATACGGCAAAATAAAGGCCCTATCATAACAATCTGGTAACGTTTGGTAAAGATCAGATGAACAACGTAGGTGATGAGTGTTGACAAAAAAATTCACATTTTTCAATAATTCAAGTACCATTACTTCCGTGGGTAGTGGGACACAAGGGACCATGGACAAAAGGGACCAGACACTTGGGACCACATTTTGCTAGTTTTATGATGGAGTCTACTGTCATGTGTTTATATTCATTGTAAGTAATTTTCATGTAATTATTAATTAGTGCATGCAGAATTCTGGAACCAGTTACCAACTTAATATTTTCCTTAAAGGGCTATACTAATTGAAAAATATTTAAACTAATAAGTTAAAATCAACAACAAATTAAATAGAAAACAAATAATAGCTTACTAATAGTATTTATTTGTTTGTGAAATTGTTCCCATAATATGGATCTTTTAAGGATAAGGATATTTAAATCCAGGATTTTTTATATAAAGGTATGCAAAAACAACAATTATTTATTTGTTTTACTAGTAGTATACATATGTCATTTGTGAGTTCTTATCATATAAATTGTTTAAATAGCCATTTCATGAAGATAGATAACTGATTGCATTTATAATCCAGCTTCTTAATTAAATGATTGTATCACAATACAAAAATAAAACTATGGTCCCTTGTGTCCCATAATGTGGTCCCTTTTGTCCCAAAAATGTGGTCCCAAGTGTCTGGTCCCTTTTGTCCATGGTCCCTTGTGTCCCATATTCCTTCCGTGTTACTGGTCAGATCTGGCTGGTTTTCGAACTACCGAGATTTCGTCAATAGTACTTATAATTGGGGTTAAAGGTCGTTTTCAACACTGCATATCATGATTGTGTCTACCCAATGCTCAACTTTATAGTGCTGCCACAATGGAATACCACGCCGTAGACACATGCCATGTCACACTACGAGTCGCATTATACTGACACCGGCCGACCAGTCCTAGTACCGCATGCGAGGCAGACGTTCAACCAATAAACAACCACCGCCGTGGTTCATAAGAGAAAGAGAGCAAGAAATAAATAATAGGCTTTCATAAGAGAAAGAGATCTAGAAATAAATAATAGGCTTTCCTCACAATGAAGATACACAGAGAGTAGATAGTACAAGTATCAGCGCTGCCCAGTGGTTTATAAGTGTGTTGAATTTGAAATCCGAATGAAACTGATTCAAACTTTCCCGGTGCTACTGATTGTGTATTTTGGGTAAGATTCTTCCCCTTAGACTCGTCCGTCATATGGATACGTAAACCGGGAGCTCCCGTGTATCGGAATCTATCATGCGAGCACGTTATAGGGCACGAGTCATTTCTGTTATGCGAACTATTTTGTTATCTGTTATTGTGAAATACTATTAACTACAGTTATCTTGTGTGTGTGTGACCGTGACAAATGTCACAGGGCTAGAACAATGTGCAGCCAGACCGGGGCTCAAACCCGGGACTTTCGGACTACCGTTCCGATGCTTTACCGACTGAGCTAGCCGGCCGGACAATGCAACATCAATCTACCTGTTAGATATCCATAACCGTGACACACTCCCCCTACAGACTGAAATTCGTCCTCGAATTTCCATGGGTACAGAGAATCATTTGCATGTTTCTCGGAGTTTACTCAGTCACGGTCCCCCGCTGGGCGCCAAATGTCACAGGGCTAGAAAAATGATTATTTAATGTTATACTGTTACGAGAACACCCCTTCCCTCTCCCACGCCCTCTCCGCACCCACCCAGTGAACTCTACAAATAGACATCGTCGGCATATGATTGAACCCTTCTCTGTGGACACCGACCCGTGCACGTCGGGGGAGAAGGCGCCAGAGCACTGCTGGACTTTTATTGCTGTGGACCAAGATCGGTGCCGTCTCTCTTGTCCCGCCCACCGTGGAACAGCGCCTGGAAAGCCACGGGCGAGGTGCAGTTAGATGTGCGTCGACAGCCTGCATGTGTGACAGGGGGAAATGTGTGGTCGGCGAATCATCAACTGAATGGAACTGAAGTGGGGAAGACTGGCGCTGTACACGGAGCAAGGGAGTCAGCAACCTGCGTGACTAAACAAAATTAAACTTAAGGCTCGCCGGGGACGCAGGTTGAAGAGGCGGGTGTGGTTCCCAACAACAGGAATCTCGGCCCAGTAGGATAGGACACACCAGGGTGCAGCACCTAGCGGATGTAGGCTCCACAACATCAGCCGGCAACACTCACCGCCCCAGCGACAACTACACAGAGGGTGACATAACACAGCATATCTACAAGAGAAACGACGCAGAGGTGTTGCACTTTACATTACCTCTCTTGAACAGACTCAATAAAACCGAGTCTGCTACTGTTATCTCTTGCTTGTGTTTGTTGCTTCCAAGGGATCCACTTTTCAATATTTATTGAAATTCACACTAGCGTTTGTTTAGGGCTGTGTGGCGGCCATAAAAAGTCGTCCCGGCTACAAGTCAGTAGTGGTCCTTTGGGATCATCAAGCCCAACCTTTGTGGCTTCAAAGTAGAATGTCGCTTAAGCCGATGCTAGGAGGCGTGAGAGGTTTTGCACTTTACCTTAGTCTCAATAAAACCGAGTCTGCTATTTTTAACTCTTGTTTGTGTTTGTTGCTTCCAAGGGATCCACTTTTCAGTATTTATTGACATTCACACTAGCGTTTTTTGAGTGCTGTGTGGCGGCCGTAAAAAGTCGCCCGACTACAAATCAGTAGTGTTATTACTTACTGGTCCTTTGGGATCATCAAGCCCAATCTTTGTGGCTTTAAAGTAGAATATCGCTTAAGCCGGTGCTAGGAGGCGTGAGAGGTGTTAACTCTCATGAACAGACTCAGTAAAACCGAGTCTGCTAGTTTTATCTCTTGTTTGTGTTTGTTGCTTCCAAGGGATCCACTTTTCAATATTTATTAACACTGAAGACATCTAGACAAGTCAACACTATAATGTACCTAGCTTTACTGGGATACTCTGGTGGCTTATGGTTGAAACACACACACACGCGCGCGCGCACACGCGCACACACACACGCACACGTACACTAGCGCGATTGAACGATAGTTTAAAATGACGTTAATAAGCCATATACATACTTCAACAGAAAAGTTAACAGTTGTTGATGATGCTGATGCTACATTTTCTTTTACCTCAACAGATATACTCATTAATTGTTGTTGACATAAATTATCCGGGAACTGGCATTTACGGAGTTTATTGCAATGCATTTGCGCTTTCCACAGTACCATACATTATTTACAGAAATAAACTTCTTAAACGAATTTTGGTTTACATCTTGTTTGTAAAACATATTCTTTGTAAAACATATTCTATCTTATATCAGGAGCACCCGTACAGATTTTTCAAAATATTGCACTTAACACGCGTACTTATCTCCTTTTACACATGTACAGTATTTCCGCCAACATGTTGTGAAACAAATAAGTGTCGTACAATGACCTATTTACACAGTTTGCAGGAAATATACAAAATTCAAAATTCAGGTAATCTAAAACCTAGTGTGTTAAAATACACGTTTAATGCTCTTTTGAAATCTTTCGTATTGGCGAGCATCATATATGCAGTTACATAGAACGCCAGAATAATAAAAAAAAAACTGCATAGGAGTCAATTTATTATCTAAAACCATGAGTACATTCTTTGATATCTACTTCATAATACATTTTAGTAAATTAACTTCTGGAAGAGAAGACTCGAATTATTCTTAAAATGTTTAAACATGAAGCTTTCATTAATTTCGCGAGGAGTACCATAAATTCAACCCAGATTTCCCGTTGATTTGGGCATGTAGACGTATTCTACTGTATGCATTCAATTCAGATTTATTCATAACAACATTCGGCATCAAAGTTTTAGGCTATATAAATCAACCTACGGATTTATGTTCACCCACCATGTGGTTTTGACGTGTTAAATCCGCCATGTTTTGCGCAAATCATCAATATCTATACTGAAAGGAAAAAGAAACGCAGGGTGCGTATTTCCGCTATATATTGCATATACTGCACACTTAATTCCATATATATTCCAACAGGGAGTACGTCATATGACGTACTCCCTGATTCCAAGGAAATCCCAAGATGTTTTGTAAAAAAAAAAAGTGCAGTTAGTTAGAGAAAGGACACAACTGTGATGTTGTAGACGTTTTAATCACAGTACACGTTGTAACAAGAAATTCATAAATGCTGAAGTTCCTCTTTGAAAAATTGAGCCAGTTCAGTACTGTATTTAATGTTATGTGATTGCAACATTTAAAGCCTAAGTTTGCTCACCTGCTTGAGCCAAATGCGCATTCTGACGATAATGAAACTTTAAAGGGGTAACCATTGGTGTGTTCAGTGCTGTTTAAACCTTCTTTCTAAAAGAACAGGCCTAATGTCGCCTTGTACCATTCGATTAGCAGTAGCATATTAAACATACAATATATAGCGGAAATACGCACCCTGCGTTTCTTTTTCCTTTCAGAATATATATTGGTTTCCACCGTACAGGCTCCCATAGCCTGATATCACTAACCATCCAAATACCGACAACGTTACACAAAACTCATAATTCAGGTGTTTAGGTGGTATAATAATGATTATTATATAACCTATAAATAGACGCGTTTTCATTGGCTAAAAAGTAATTTTTTAGAAAAAATATCTAGCGATATTGACCTGTTTTTTTGATATTGACCTGTTTTTTTGATATTGACCTGTTTTATATAAAAAAAAAATTGATATTGACCTGTTTTATATAATTGTAAATTGAGGGTTATATAATAAAACAGTTATGGACTTTTCAGCTGTTATACATGATGTTGATATGTACCAAAAAATCATTATTGACCTCGGCTATCGCCTCGGTCAATAATGATTTTTTTGGTGCATATCACATCATGTATAACAGCTGAAAAGTCCATAATTGTATAATATGTGCCGATTAAAAGTATATGTTTATTAGCGGGTTTTTAAAATACCCGTGATTGAATATGCGTAAGATGAATTCTAAGTTGGTAAACTCTTGATTCAATGTTCCAGTTTTGGTGTTTGGTCTGGCTGGTTATAGCCGTTTATATTGCGTCTATAGAGTTGACGTCAGTGGGTTTAGAAACGGTGTACATATGTTGTAAAATGTGGCTGTTGTTGGCGGGATAGCTACTTTATAAATACAATGCTCGTCAGCACTGGGAGAACCAGTGTCAGTACACATATCACGTTGCTAAAATGTTCAAAGTCTATTGTCTGGAACAAAAGTTATGCAAAAAAGTCATCATTACACTTTTTCATATTTGTTTCAGTCTTTAAAGTAGTGTACACAGAATAATTATAATATGTATGGTGTTTTGCGTCATTAGGTTATATATGACGGTCAATTTTTTGTGGTGGAAGCAGACCATCCACTTTTACTGGGTAGAACCAGTATTGTACACTTCCCGCCATCCATAAGAATCGAAATTTCCTCACTAACAAGTCGAGCTACCAGTGGGATTCGAACCGCAGCGGTGAGAGGCGAAGGTTTACAACGCAACGTCGTTAACCATTCGGCCAAGGAGTCGCTAAAGAAAATGTTGTATGCAAACACAAATTTTGATACTTTTCTACCATATTTGACCATTTCTAACCGGGGTCAGTGTGACACATGTTGCAGATGGGTGCATGTATGATTTTGCACGATCATAAAATAACTCTGCATGGGGGATACCGTTTTGTGCCCAGGATGCAAAAGAGCCCAATACAAGATACGATTTCCTTTATTAAAGGAGTGTCACACTCCTTAAAGGAAATCGTATCTCTATGTACCTGTGAATACATTAAAACTGTTTTGTTGAAGTTAGTTTATAATTTCTAGCTTTTTATAGAGTTATATTTTGGTCAAAACCATACTTATATGCAATTTAGGATCACCGGACATGCACGACGGGTAACCTCCATAATGTTTCAAATGTGAACAAACTAAGATCGAATACGTTCAATTTTTATTTAATGAACGTTTTTTAATGCAGTTTTAGTTCTAGTGAAACTTTTTTCGAATTTGAAATACATTGAATTTTGAAATCTATGATTTTATCGTGACGACTTACACATTGGAGCAAGTAGTTCAAGGGAGACAACTAGTATTAGTTTCACTAATGTAGTTAACGTACGAGTCTAGTTAATTCCCTTATTTCCCACGGCGTGGTTGGTCTATCGTCTCAGTGGTTATAGATTAGTTCTTTGAAATCAGAATCAAAATGAAATATTACATATCCTAAACATGTTTTTCTGAATAGGTCTGAACCACTTATGTTTGAAGCCAATAATTCAAAGGGGACTCAATGCAGAACTATTTGATTTGATGAGAGCTTGAGTTGTCTCTTAGTAGTATAAACATGAACAAACATAAGGACATAGCCAGTCTAATGTATGTTATAAACATGAACAAACATAAGGAACATAGCCAGTATAAACATGAACAAAACATAAATAGCCATACAGTTGATACATAAGCATAGCAACAGAACATAAGGACATAGGACCTAGCCAGCTCTAATGTATGTATAAACATGAACAAACATAAGGACATAGCCAGCTCATATAAAACATGAACAAACATAAGGACAAAGCCCGTCTAATGTATGTAGTAAACATTGAACACAAACATAAGGACCAAAGCCCGTCTAATGTATGTATAAACATGAACAAAACATAAGGACAAAGCCCGTCTAATGTATGTCATAAACATGAACAAACATAAAGACAAAGCCCGTCTAACATGTATGTACTAAACATAGAACAAACATAAGGACATAGCCCGTCTAATGTATGTATAAAACATGAACAAACATAGAAGACACAGCCAGTATAAACATGAACAAACATAAGGACAATAGCCAGTATAAAACATGAACAAACATAAGGAACATAGCCCGTCTAATGTATGTATAAACATGAACAATACATAAAAGGACAAAGCCCGTCTAACATGACAGTATAACAGAATTAACACGAACAAACATAAAGACAAAGCCCGTCTAATGTATGTATAATACAATCATGAACACAAACATAAAGACAAAGCCCGTCTAATGTATGTATAAACATGAACAAACATAAGGACATAGCCCGTCTAATGTATGTATAAACATGAACAAACATAAAGACAAAGCCAGTATCTATAAACATGATACATAGATAGCGACTATGCCAGTATAAACATGACACAAGACATAAGGACATTAGCCCGTCTAATGTATGTATTCAAACATGAACAAACATAAGGACAATAGCCCGTCTAATGTAATGTATACACATGAACAACACTTAAAGACAAAGCCCGTCTAATGTATGCTATAAACTACCTGAACAAAACATCAATAAAGACAAAGCCCGTCTAATGTATGTATAAAATGAACAAACATAAAGACAAAGCCCGTCTAATGTATGTATAAACATGAACAAACATAAGGACATAGCCGTCTAATGTCATGTATAAACATGAACAAACATAAGGACATAGCCCGTCTAATGTATGAATAAACATGAACAAACATAAGGACAAGCCCGTCTAATGTATGTATAAACATGAACAAACATAAAGACAAAGCCAGTATAAACATGAACAAACATAAGGACATAGCCAGTACTAAACATGAACAAACATAAAGGACATAGCCCGTCTAATGTATGTATACAAACATGAACAAAACATAAGGACAAAGCCCGTCTAATGTATGTATATAGAACATGAACAAACATAAGGACATAGCCCGTCTAATGTATGTATAAATATGAACCAAACATAAGGACATAGCCCGTCTAATGTATGTATAAACATGAACAAACATAAAGACAAGCCAGTATAAACATGAACAAACATAAGGACATAGCCAGTAAGAAATGACCAAACACTAAGAGCAAAGCCCGTCTAATGTATGTATAACAACATGAACAACATAAAGACAAAGCCCATCTAATGTATGTTAATCATGAACAAACAGACAAAGCCCGTCTAATGTATGTAGTAAAAACATGACAAACATACACAAGCCCGTCCTAATGTATGTATCATGAACAAACATAAGGACATAGCTCGTCTAATGTACTGTATAAACATGAACAAACATAAGGACATAGCCCGTCTAATGTATGGTATAAACATGAACAAACATACGGACATATGCCGCTCTAATGTATGTATAAACATGAACAAACATAAAGACAAAAGCTCAGTATAACACAAAGGAAGCCAGTATAACATGAACAAACATAAGGACATAGCCGTATAAAACATGAACAAACATAAGGACATAGCCAGTAGTAAACATGAACAAACATAAGGACATAGCCAGTCTAATGTATGTTAATCAGGTATGGTTTGAAAAAAAAAATGGTGTTGTATTAAAGGGACACACGGCGAATCCCGAAACACACACACACACACTTCACACACAAGAAACTCGCGACTTCCATTAGTTTTTTCTACATCATTTGCTTTTGTTCAGGTCATTTATATTATTTATTAAGAGTAGTAAAAGCAAGTTGTTTTTTCATATTGCTAACTATTGATAGTAATATGCAACAATAATATAGTTAGGCCTACAGCAGAAATGAGAAGAGAAACGAAAACTCAGAATTCTATTTGGATTATATGCAAGCAAGTTGAAAGTAAACATTATAGACTTGATTAATAAATCGAGACGCACATTTTAATGCTTGATAAAAACTAAAAGAGTTGCCGCTGAGTGAGTGAGTGAGTGAGTGAGAACTGACTTAGGTCACATTCTAATACCTAATAGATCATGCAAACTCTCTCTAGCTCCGTCTTTGTCTACCTGTCTTCCTATAGATAAGCACCCTGGTTTCAGTTTCGGTGGGAGATATCTAGACTATAAATAACATCGATCTAAGACTTGTCAAAAGTCTATTGATAATATAGTATTAATACAGTATGAATATATATATTTATCACATAACTTAGTGTGTGGAGTGAAATAACACTATTCTATTATTTTTCCAACTCGTTTAATATATTCAATAATGAAATGAGTACTCTATAGTAAGATCCTCTATATATACACATAGATCTACATACACCTGTATATCCAATAATATACATATATTTCTAACATTTTATTATTAAAAAGTAGAGATGATGTTTAAACCAGTTATTTATGCCCTGTGGAATAAGCGGAACTAATTACGACAATATATACCCTCAGTGACACTAGACTAGCTTATTTTCCCTTGAACTACTTGTTATCTATTAGATGATCTAAAGAAACATATGCCGGTCAGAGATTAGTAACATTAAGAAAATGTGCCTGACAGTTCAAAGTATATATCAAGTTAGCAACTACTAAGTATACTCCTCGAATGTTCTTTCTCTTTCTTATATCACTTTAATCGTATATAAAATAAAAGATAATTTTTGCTCTTAAAATACGGCATGAGCAAAATGTTGAAACGTTTGACTATTTGTTCAGTTTCCAGTAGTTAGCCAACAACGGCGAGTTCTATTCATTTCCTGCCAACCGGAACTCCCATGTGAGCCCTTTTTTTTCAAAGAATATACCAAAAACCAAAATTGAAAAAATAAATATGTAGAAAAATGTCTATGTAGGTGTCTGCACTACTAAAGGAACTAAACCCGCCAAATAACGGTAGAATGATTAGCAAAAACCGTTGATCAAAACTCTATTCCAGGTGTTCTCAGGTCATAATAATAACTGCACTATGTGCCGATTAAAAGTCACTTATGTCAGTTACGGATATACCTCGTCGTCAGCAGGTTTAGAAACTTTGTACATCTATTTGTAAAAATTTGGGCGGTTGTTGACCAAAGATAGCTACTTTAAAGTCTTATCCTAGCCATCAACAGGCAACTTTTTACAACCGATGTTCACCGTTTGCTTAAACCTACTGACGACGACAGGTTTATATAAACAACTTACATATTTTGATAATCCAGTCGTTATAGACACCACTATAATAGACTGTAACTAGACATACCAACCCCCCAAAAAAAGAGAGACCAACCCCAAAAACCGTGAGTGCTCAAATTAGGTTACCTAAACTCATAACTTCATTCTTACGCAGATTCATACTCACGGGTCAGCAATGGGCCTAGTTGTTTACATTATGGATGATAGCACTGGGCCTAGTTGTTTACATATGGATGACTAGCAATGGGCCTAGTTGCTTACATATGGAGGATGGATGACACGAAATGGGCCTAGGATGTTTTACATATGGATGATAGCAATGGGCCTAGTTACTCTAGCATATGGATGATAGCAATGGGCCTAGTTGTTACATATAGGATGATAGCAATGGGCCTCTTGCTTACATACTAGGATGGATGACATGGACTAGTTGTCTTACATACAGAGGATGGATGAAAGCAATGGGCCTAGTTGTTTACATACAGAGGATGTATGACAGCAATGGGCCTTAGT
>JAWPHD010011715.1:0-20000 GCA_037043455.1 Cyrtodaria siliqua
GACCTCGATATGTTGTGATAAATCATTGTTCAGAACAAATTTAAAAAAAAAAAAAAAGTTAAATAGGGTCGGTCGGGCCACCGGAAACACAGTTTTTTTTTTTTGGCCTTACCAGTTTTTCACTACCTGAATCCTGTTTAGTCTTGTGTCCCATTCTTAACTCCTGTCTGTCACCCCATATAACTATCAAGTCATTATTGTGCATGTTAATTTATATTACACCTTATCTGAATTTGTAATCTTTTCTGTTTCTGAATAAACGTATATTCATGCTTTTCTTGTTGTACCCTAACCCTCTAACATCTACCCGACACATCTACATGTCTTGCTTAACAATCGTCACGTATATATCTGGACGTACTTTGTCTCTGCCTTGATTAACACTGCTTCCAGCTCAACTTTCCTGATGACCACTTTTATGCCTAAGATAAACGCCGCACATTTGCACGTTAAAGTCATTATCTATTAATCATGCTTATGCAAAAATTATGCTTGCCTGCCACCCTCTATCGTATGGTGTAACAGTGGGTATATGACTTTTGAGGGTTGACGCAAAACTATTGTATGTTGGTATTAATTTGTTTTTAGTTATAATATTTGGCTTTAAGTACAACTGACTATGGGTTGCAGAAAGCATGATTCCTGTCTGCACCATTGACCATCTTACATGTTCTGTGTGCACATATCTGTATACCAGAATGTACCAACATGTACCAGCATGTACTGACATGTACCAGCAAGTACTGACATGTACCAACATGTACCAGCATGCACTGGCATGTACCAGCATATACCAGCAAGTACTGACATGTACCAACATGTTCTTTCATGTATCAGTATGTACCTATTTGTACCAGCATGTTACAGTATGTACCAGCATGTTCCACTATGTACCAGCATGTGCCGACTTGTATTTACCAACATGTACCAGTATGTACTAACTTGTACCAGTATGTACCAACATGTTCCACTATGTACCAGCATGTATCAACAAACATGTACCAATTACCACCACATACCAGCATACATTTTGGACCATTCTTGAACATGTGTGTCATTGAAAAATATCGTGGTTATGTTACTTAACAAGCAACTGTACTAGTATTTAAAAGAAAACATTGACAAAAAGACAAAGGAACTGCTTTTTTTTAAAAAAAATACAGCCTATGTTTGGGTTGTGTGTAAGTATATTAACCATTGCACCTAGATATATAGGTATATAAACAAAATGTTAAAGGGACACACGGCAATTTTGAAGTTTTATCAAACATTAAACTTAGCATCTGGATTATATCCGGCATCATTTTGACTTACAAACTGCTTTCATATAAAGAAATAAAAAATTGTTATTTTACCATAGGTTTTACTGTTTAAATACATTATTGGTGCAATATATTCACCATTAAGTAATATGCAATAACATTTATCTTTTAACTTTTCTAATAACTAATATTAATGATTGCAAAAATGAAGTTATGTAGAAAAAGTATTGAGTTTTAACGCAAATGAAGATTGCCATGTGTCCCTTTAACATGCCAAGTCTGGAAAATCTGGGTATCACTTTTGAATTGTTACTTGTACAATAGTTATTTTAATCATTATATGATTTATTACTAAAATGTATTTTACTTAGAAATAGAAATTCCTCAAATTAAATATTTCCTTTTTTTAGACTTGTTCAAATTGGAAGTTTATTTTCCTGATAACGCTTTTTACGATATGTAAAGTTTTTATATCTTTAATTATTTAAGAGTTAAGAAAGTAATCCGCCAAATAAAGGCATAATTATGCTACAAAATCGTGTATCAAAACTATCCAGGTGCTCAGGTCATATAATAATGTAAATGTGCCAATTAAAAGTATAGGTTTATTAACAGGTTCTTAAAAGTACCCGAATGATTGAATAGTTTAAAATTATTATGCGTTGGTAACTATTAAGTTGGCTCTCCACTTTGAGGTTTGGCCTGGCTGGTTTAAGCCATTTACAGAGTGTCTTTTGGGTTTTAAAAATATAAAATTATATACCTTGTCATCAGTAGGTTTAAAAACAGGGGTACATCTGTTGTAAAATTTGCCTGTTGATGGCAATATAGGGACTTCAAGGTTATTTTCTAAAGTTAAGGTTGTTATAATAATTGTGTATGTATTTATGTGTATGTATTTATGTGTATGTATTTATGTGTCTGTATATAGCGAGATTCTGGAGGAGGATATTCAGGCCCAGGAGGAGAAGAGGAGATGGGAGGAGGATCAGGCCAGGATAACGCAGAACGAGAGGTCAGTTTAATACAACAGATGGAGAGGTCAGTTTAATACAATAGAATGATAGATCAGTTTAATACAATAGATGGAGAGGTCAGTTTAATATAATAGAATGAGAGGTCAGTTTTAAACATTCAAACCAGAAGCCAGTTTTAAACATTAAGAACCAACGTCAGTTTTAAACATTAAGAACCAGACGTCAGTTTTAAAACAGTAAGAACCAACGTCAGTTTAAAACATTAAGTACCATACCGTCAGTTTAAACATTAAGAACCAGACGTCAGTTTTTAAACATTAAGAACCAGACGTCAGTTTTAAACATTAAGAACCAGACGTCAGTTTTAAACATTAAGAACCAGACGTCAGTTTTAAACATTAAGAACCAACGTCAGTTTTAAACATTAAGAAACCAGAAGTCAGTTGTTAAACATTAAGAACCAGACGTCAGTTTAAAACATTAAGAACCAGACGTCAGTTTTAAACATTAATAACCAGACGTCAGTTTTAAACATTAAGAACCAGACGTCAGTTTTAAACATAAGAACCAGACTCAGTTTTAAAACATAAGAACCAGACGTCAGTTTTAAACATTAAGAACCAGACGTCAGTTTTAAACATTAAGAACCAGACGTCAGTTTAAACATAAGAACCAGACGTCAGTTTTAAACATTAAGAACCAGACGGTCAGTTTTAAGCTGTGGACTGTGAGATCGATTTAAACCATAGAATAGGTCACATTTTTGAACTATAAAAAACTAGCATCAGTTGTAAGCGCCTTTACTATATAACATATGATCAGAGTGCCAGGTTTGACAGTGAGGGTTGTACCAAACAATAGAATGATGGTTGGGTTTTAAAAGATTGAAATAAATGTTGTGTTAAATTATAATAATTATTGACAAACAAATTACTCATTGTACTTGCTTATTTAATGAACTGCTTGTTTGTGTCTTATTTATAACCAGGTTGTAAACAGTGATATGATATTTGATATAAACT
The DNA here is from genome assembly GCA_037043455.1 of Cyrtodaria siliqua. Classification (NCBI taxonomy): domain Eukaryota; kingdom Metazoa; phylum Mollusca; class Bivalvia; order Adapedonta; family Hiatellidae; genus Cyrtodaria; species Cyrtodaria siliqua. The sequence goes on from JAWPHD010011715.1 coordinate 3,262, forward strand.
TGAAAATGTGTTCAAGGGACCCGAATGTCCCGCAAAAGGGTTATCGGTTGCTTACAAAATGGAGTAACAAAATGTTAAGTGTAATATTAAAAGGCAAGTTATATGGACCTGATTTGGGTAGGAACACAATGGTGCCATATAGATGTAAGTGTGTATGAAGTTTGAATACTGTAAGGCTTTTGGTATGTGAGTAATTGACTTAATAAACAAGGGGGCCCTAAATCGATCACCCGAGTACTGGCCCATTATCGAACTTCTTCGAAATCCTATGGTCATATAAAATCTGTGCAAGTTTGGTTAAGATTGTTCAAGAAAATAATAAAAATAATTATTATAACTGGCTACCAGGACAAACCGGCTACTTCGCTGGCTGTCTGGGTGTATATAAGGAGGCGAAATCACATTCACTCGTTGATTACTGCTTCTTTGAAAGCAATGAATACCCTCTGAAGAGTTTATATCTACTGAACTAAACCGGTCATGGAATATGTTCACCCAGCTGACTAGCAGGGGTTCCGTAGTTCCTCTCAGCCACTTTTTCCCCAATAATTATGGCTCACCCACACTTTGTGAGGTAGGGGAGCCATATTGATTTTGTGCTTTCTGTCTGTCTGTCTGTCTGTTTCTCTGCGTGCGTGTCTGTGTCACAAACGATGTCCGATCAATAACTAGAGAATGGTTGGACCTAGGGTCCTCAAACTTGGAAGGATGGTTGGTCATGACTAGTAGATGACCCCTATTGATTTTGGGGTCACTAAGTCAAAGGTCAAGGTTGCGGTGACATTGACTATCAAAACGATGTCCGATCAATAACTAGAGAATGGTTGGACCTAGGGCTCCCCCACACTTTGTGTGGTAGGGGAGCCATATTGATTTTGTGCTTTCTGTCTGTCTGTCTGTCTGTTTCTCTGCGTGCGTGTCTGTGTCACAAACAATGTCCGATCAATAACTAAAGAATGGTTGGACCTAGGGTCCTCAAACTCGGAAGGATGGTTGGTCATGACAAGTAGATGACCCCTATTGATTTTGGGGTCACTAGGTCAAAGGTCAAGGTTGCGGTGACATTGACTATCAAAACGATGTCCGATCAATAACTAGAGAATGGTTGGACCTAGGGTTCTCAAACTTGGAAGGATGGTTGGTCATGACAAGTAGATGACCCCTATTGATTTTGGGGTCACTAGGTCAAAGGTCAAGGTTGCGGTGACATTGACTATCAAATTGATGTCTGATCAATAACTAGAGAGTGGTTGGACCTAGGGTTCTCAAACTTGGAAGGATGGTTGGTCATGACAAGTAGATGACCCCTATTGATTTTGGGGTCACTATGTCAAAGGTCAAGGTTGCAGTGACATTGACTATCAAAACGATGTCCGATCAATAACTAGAGAATGGTTGGTCCTAGGGTCCTCAAACTTGGAAGGTTGCTTGGTCATGACAAGTAGATGACCCCTATTGATTTTGGGGTCACTAGGTCAAAGGTCAAGGTTGCGGTGACATTGACAATCAAAACGATGTCCGATCAATAACTAGAGAATGGTTGGACCTAGGTTCCTCAAACTTAGAGGGATGGTTGGTCATGACAAGTAGATGACCCCTATTGATTTTGGGGTCACTAGGTCAAAGGTCAAGGTTGCGGTGACATTGACTATCAAAACGATGTCCGATCAATAACTAGAGAATGGTTGGACCTAGGGTCCTCAAACTTGGAAGGATTGTTGGTCATGACCAGTAGATGACCCCTATTGATTTTTTTTTTTTTTTTAATTTTTTTGTTTAATTTTTTTTTTTTTTTTTTAAATATTTTTTTAATATTTTTTTTAAATATTTTTAATTTTTTTTTTTTTAATTTCTTTTTTTTTAATTTTTTTTTTTTTAAATTTTTGCATAAAAAGTTTTAGGGTCGGCCCCTTAAAATAATAGGGTCGATCGGGTTACCTGAACCACACATATTTTTTTATGTGGCCTTACTGATACAGATAGTAGATACAGTCACAGGGATATTGATTATCAAAACGATCTCAGATCAGTAGAGGACGGTTGGACCTAGAGTCATCAATTATGCCTGTTCGGGCTATTGGGGGAGCCATACGTTTTTTCCCATGGACAATTACAATTTCTAGTTAACATTTAGTTGTATTAGTTGATATGAAAATTATACTATTTAATATTTGTCTTTATCTAGAAGAGGAAATGGTGCAGGCAGAGTTGAGGAAGAAGGAAATGGAGAGACAGATGTATGAAGAAAGAAGGCAACAGGAAGAAATGGAAAGACAAATAGAGGAGGAACGAAGAAGAGAAGAAGAAGAAAGAAGAAAAAATGGTATAACCTTGATTCTCAAAAAAAGTGAACTTCCTAAAACAGAGTTTTTGATAAGCCAGACACCCCGGGTTCAAGTCCCGGTAGATGCACAATGTTTTCACATCCTGCTATATTTAAGAGATAACTGTGCTAATATTTTCAATCTTAGACAGTATGTGAGTGGTATTTCGTTTTACGGCGACGCAGTAGCAGAGCCGTAAAACGTAATTTCAGACTATAAAACCAACCACAATCCCAGATTGAAAATATTAGCATGGTTATCTTGATTCTAATGCTTTTCCATTCAAATGTTACAAATATAAAATAAAATCATATGTGCCCACTTGTTTTTCTATGAAAACTCAAATTCACGGATGCCAGCATTTTGTTGACGTCATCCAATGACGTCGTTAGTATCAAATTATGTGACGTTAGCCAATGGAGCAACGTGTTACATAATAGTTACCTAGAAAGAATAATAGCGACATCTAGGGAAAAAACAAGACAACACAACGATAAATGGGAACATTTTCCAGCTCAGAACTGAAAACGTACCAGCTTGTACAGTGTGGTGGTACACTTCCATTCCTCTCTTCTATTCTTTTCATCTACTCTGTCCTTTTATTACCGTTTTAACAACCTATCTCCTATCACATCAAATATAATCCTATTTTTCGAGAGACATAAGTGTACAATAAAACATGTGTTTTGTTGATTCACATAATGTAAATATGTATTTAGAAAATGTAAATGCTCTTTGTAAATGTGTGTATTATTGTATAATTGGGTAAATTGAAAAATAAAATATTTTCAAAACAAACAAAAAATAGTTACCTTAGAATTATGCTTTATAACTGGAACTTTTAAGGACTTATTGTTGAAAACTAGGCCATAAATCCTAACATTGTTTCGAGCATGACGTCTGTGTGTGTAGTTCTAAGGATTTTAGTCCCTCCGCCTTTTAACCATTAGGACATCCTACAGGTATAGGTACAAGAGTCCGGACTGTTTGAGCGTGAAGTCATACGGACAATGCGGTATATAAATGCCTAGTGAAAGGTAAACGTTCATCCAACAAAAAATGAAGCATAATATATAACTATTGTTTGGGTCGCTCGTTTCAGTCAAAGGTTTTTCTGCAGTACGTACATCAATTTTATATCAGTAGAATTAGTATTTTTAGTGGTAAATAAAAATACCTTATTTTGAAAATCGGTGGAGAAATAAATATTTTACAGCCCAAATGATTTTTTGATGGGGCTGTTCCCATGTAAATTCCTTGTTGGTGGGACTGCAGAAAATTAAGAAATTTCAGATAACTTAGTTAGCCTTCATATTTTGCTATAAAACTTTCAGATTTTCTTAATTTACGAATATTCAACAATTTAAAACCATTTTCGGATAAAAACTATATAAAAAAAAAACATTTTTAAATTTTTCATGCAGCAGAATTTTGCATTGACAGCTTTCAGGCATGACATTTTTATTTCTCAACCGATTTTGAAAAGTAAGGTATTTTCATTTACCACTAAAAATGTCTGTTTCACTGATATACGGCTTATTTAGGTACTAGATGTATTTTATTTGAAAAGTCCAAAAAACCTTTGGCTGAAACAAGTGCCCCAAACAATAATACATAATAACTGCAAGTGTTGGTGGTCTGATGTCAGACAATATATATGTAACTGGTTTGATGCTATCTTGCTAAGCCACCCATATGGTCAGACGGACCAGTAATAAATAGAGGATCTTACATTAGTACTCATTCAATATTGAATTTATTAAACGAGGCGGCAAAATGATATAATGCAAGGCTTTTGCCGACCATTGTATGATTTTTGCAAACGAGTTTAATAAATTCAATAATGAATGAGAACGAATGGTAGATTCTATTTATTACATAACTTATAACGCCAGATTACGTCAGAAAACGTACATTAACGTGACGTCCATGACGTCATTAACGTTATGTTATACCACTAGTGGAATATCGAAAATATTGAATGGTGTTATTACACTCCCACACCGCATGTTATGTGATAAATTTACTTTTGAATGTTTATTTCATGTGACTGTTATCTTGTGATGAATGTTGCAGAAGCACCTGTGTAAAAATGAAATATGATACTACCTATAGACAAATTTTATTTAGAAGAAGAAAAGCAGCATCGAATGGAGGAAGAAAGAAAAAGAAAGGAAGAGGATAGAGTCAGAGAAAAAGAAAGAAAGAAGAAAGAGGAAGAAGAAGAAAAAAGAAGAAAAGCGGAGGTTATATCACAAAAGCAACAGGTACATTTTAACAATCATTTATCATGTGCTTTAAATGAAATAAGAATATAACACATGTTGAATAACAACAGAGTGTATAACTCAAAAAATCACTACAAGCTTTTTTTTTTAATGAATGTTTTAAAATTGTTTAAGAAATTAAGTCCATTTTCTTATGATACCAGGTAGTAGGATTGGAACTTATTGTTTGGGGTGCTTGTTTCAGCCAAAGGTTTTCAAGCTATAACATGCGTAATATTAACAATATGTGCACAATTTATATATCATTGGTTGGAACTGGAGTTTTAGTGGTAAGAAAAAATACCTTAGATTTCAAAATTGGTTGAGAAATTAATATTTTACAGTCGAAATACATTTTTTGATGGGGTCTCCTTGTTGCTGGGACAGGAGAAAATTAAGAATGTTTATCCTACACAGTAAAACTAATTTTTGATAAAAATTCTGATTTTTTTCCCCCTAGTTTTTGATACAGCATAATTTTGCATTGAAAATGCCACATCAAAAACAACTTTCGAAAGTGAATTTTTAATTTTTCAATCGATTTTGAAAGGTAGGTGTTTTTATTTACCACTACAATTATCGCTGTTTCAATAATATATTACTTACGTAGGTAATAGCTGAATTTAGAAAAGTCAAAAGAAACTGGCTGAATCAAGCGTCCGAAACAGTAAGCAAAACATTTACAGAGGTTCTCTGTTTACTATGTGATTTATATTTACTTCATTATGGGTTATGTTTTTTAGCTCTTCTGATCAGATATCAGCAGAGCTTATGCCGTGGTGCGGCGTCCGTCGTCCGTCTGTCCGTCCGTCTGTCTGTCCGTAAACTTTTATTTGTAGCGACAACTTCTATGAAATCACTGGATGGATATTCATGAAACTTTACAGAAATGTTGCCCATGAAGTCTAGTTGATCCTAGCAAAAATTCATGTTGATGTGAAATCCAAGATGGCCGCCAAAGCTAAAAATAGATTTTTAAAATACAAGTTTGTAGCGACTACTTCTTGAAAACTATAAGTGATATTGATATGGGACTTTTTCTAAAATGATCAGCATGACATGATGTTGGTCGTTGTCAAAAATTCGTTTTGATTTGACGTTAAACGTGGCTGCCAGCGGCCATCTTTGTTTACATAGAGTTATATAGTAAAAACTTGTAGCAACTACTCCTCTGAAACTACTTGGCGGATTTTCATGAAACTTTACAGGAATGTTGGTCTTGATGTGTAATTGATCCTAGCAAAATTTCAGATCGGCCTGAAATTCAAGATGGCCGCCACAGCTAAAAATAGATTTTTTAAAAATAAGTTTGTAGCGACTACTTCTTGAAAACTAGAAGTGATATTGATATGGGACTTTTTCTAAAATGATCAGCATGACATGATGTTGATCTGAGTCGAACATTATTTGGATTCGACGTTAAACATGGCTGCCAGTGGCCATCTTTGTTTACATAGAGTTATATAGTAAAAACTTGTAGCGACTACTCCTTTAAAACTACTTGACGGATGTTCATGAGACTTCACAGGAATGTTGCTCTTGATGTCTAGTTGATCCTAGCAAAATTTCAGGCTGGCCGGAAATTCAAAATGGCCGCCACGGCTAAATATAGATTTAAAATAAATAAATTTGTAGCGACTACTTCTTGAAAACTGTAAGTGATACTGATATGGGACATTTTCTAAAATGATCAACATGTCATGCTGTTGATCCTTGTCGAAATTTATTTCGATGCAACTTTAAACATGGCCGCTAGTGGCCATCTTTGTTTACATAGATTTATATAGTAAAAACTTGTAGCGACTACTCCTCTGAAACTACTTGACACATTTTTATGAAATTTTCACAGGAATGTTGCTCTTGATGTCTTATTGATTCCAGATTTTTTTTAGGTCGGCCGGAAATTCAAGATGGCCGCCATGGCTAAAAACAGATTTTTTAAAAAAAAGTTTGTGGCAACTACTTCTTGAAAAGTGTAAGTGATATTGATATCAGCATGACAAGATGTTGATCCTTGTCGAACATTATTTTGATTCAACATTAAACATGGCTGCCAGTGGCCATCTTTGTTTACCTAGAGTTATATAGTAAAAACTTCAACTTGTAGCGACTACTCCTCTGAAACTACTTGACACCTAGCTATCAAAATCTATCAGTAGAGCTTCAAGGTCATTGACCTCTTGTTTAAACTAAAACAGGTACTGCACACGTCATGTGTTATTGCTAAATAAAACACACAATTTTGTTGGGCTATGCTATTAAGCAATTTTGAAGGGTAAATGCGAAGGTATTGTAACTACATCTATATATAAATGAAAAACAAGATACGTTATACTTCCCTGCTGGGACTTCTGCATGTGGCTGGCATGATTTGAATCATATGAAATATAGAGTTAACAGTATTGAAATTTTGAATTTTGTGACAGTATATGAGACGTTTAGGGAAGCTGTAAACACGATTTTAGACCATTAAACAATTGTATTTCAGTACATTTCAATACTGCTTAACTTGTTTCTAACGCATTTCAGTGTTTTTGACAATTTTTATCACAGATTCTTTTAAATAACTAAGTGACGTCACATTTTTGACAGTTAAACGTCACATGACTGGTTATGCACTATTAATTTTAATAGTTGCAGTTTTTTTAACGTCAACCAATTGCAGGATTTTGTCAAGTGCTTAGAATTCACATTTATATACTTTTCCTGTATAAATGAAAATATTCCTTCATTTATTGATTAAGTCTACATAATTTTTTCTCTACAAGGAAGCAGCTTTTAGACATATAAATCGGATAGAGAGCGACTTTTATCGCCGAGTTCGCTTTCACCAGGGTGAGGTGGAAAGAGAAAAACTGAATAATTTGTTTAAGCGTTACGAAGAACTGGAGCAGATAAAGGTTCTGAAACAGTCCCGGGTACTGAGCTGTTGTCGTGGCTCTAATTTAGTTGTTTACGCGGACACATAGCACTCTTGTAACAGATTTTGCATTTTTATGCATCAAAAAAACATCAATGACAGTATAGAGGTTAATCAACACTGTTTTCATATTACGGGATATAATTCCCGAGGCCAGTTCACATATCTAGTTAAAAAAACAAGTTTTTTACTAAAGATGTGAACTGGCCGAGGAAATTATATCCCGTAATACAAAAACAGTGTTGATTAACTTATATATTACATTTATTTACAAGAATGTGCCTTTAATTCAATGAATATTTCTGGATTCACTAGGGATCTACTTTGCCTTACTTTCGAACTTCGCGCTAGAATACACCACAACTGTCACAACAATGTAATTAAAAAAGTAGTTCCGTCAAAATCTTATAATATCCCTAGGGATTTATTTCCCGAGGGAAATACCACTTTTAATTCCCACAAAATCACATGTAGAAATGTAATATAAATTTATCTTAACCAGCTTAAGGCCTATCTGCAATTGTACATGTTTGAAACATTTTGGAGTTTTTGTTAAACTGGTGAAGTCATATACAATTTATAGAATTTGTGTTTGCTTTTAAGCAAGTTCTGTCACCGATAGTGCTGGAAAAAAAAAGGATTAAGTGCAACACTATATAAATAAAGAAAAAAATGCAACAGTATTGCATCGAATCCTCGAGTCATGTTGCTTTAAAATTAGAATCATTATCAATGCATACAATTCAAAACGTCTTATCTTTCCTAATGCCTTTTAAATTAATAATCATGTATCAGGTTAACCTTTTACTAAGACATTATTGAGAAATGGCATTTCTGTTCCTGTAAATCTTATGTGTCCCTAAAAGTAGCTAGTATATAACACGGGCACACATCGCCATTTGTCATTTTCATTTCTTCCCTCCCCCACCATCTTCCACAAGGCTTTCACTGCTAAGAATTCTGAAATGTCACTTCATTTTTACATGTTTATTGTTATATACATTGTATATTGTACATTACTGATATATATTTTTTATAGAGTTTAGATAATGTTTTTTTCCACATACTGTTTGTTGTTCTAGCAATCTACAACCAGCAGAGGTAACATATACACAATAGCGAACTAACATTCGTACACAATAGCGAACTAACACTCGTACACAATAGCAAACTCATAAATCTGGCTCCATGTCTCAGTATTTCACGGGTTGTCAATGAGGAAACAACTAACTTACTTTGTTTCGAGGACACGGTTGTTCAAAGAAGCTTTAAATCACAGCTACATTAAGTAAGCTTTAGCTCTAAGCTTTTGTTAACAGAGCGTTAATGGGAATGTAGGCATATAATCAAACAAGATAATTATTGAGAGATATGAAAAACATGGAAAATGGTAAAAGAATGATCAAAATCGGATGATACGCACCATAGATATGACAATTTGAAGGTTCTTCTGAAAAGGATATGGAAGCTGCCATTTTGAAAATAATGACATCATAGTTCCAAATTACCATATAGATATTTAAGGTGAAGTTGCACTGAAGGATTTTTGCCTCCTTTAAATCTTAATGCTAGAGTTACCTGTGTCCCAGATGACTGCCTCGTTTGCAGAAATGGTTTACAGAAATGGAAGAAAGGAGAAAAGATAAAGATTCTAAGTCATATCAATTATATGGTTAAGAACTTAATGGTCCATTACCTTGACATGGCATTAAATTTAATATTTCTTTGAACAACGGGTCTGGTTATTGATAAAAATATGAAATATGCCGTGTTAATTACTAGGTTTGGCTGACATCGTTAATTACTAGGTTTGGCTGACATCGTTAATTACTAGGTTTGGCTAACATCAGAAATTACTAGGTTTGGCTGACATCGTTAATTACTAGGTTTGGCTAACATCATAAATTACTAGGTTTGGCTAACATCCTTAATTACTCGCTTTGGCTAACATAATAATTACATTTGATATGCCTTTGGGTAGATTTCAATAGATGTGTGACTAAAGCATACTCATATCAGTGTGGCTAAAATTTATGTGACTAATTCACACATCAGTGTGTGATTAACATATATATACGACTAACATTTTGATTTATTTTTATATGACTGACTTTGGTTTGAAGTCAGAGTGGCTAACATATAGACTTAGTTAACATTTTTGTGTGTCTTACTGTTTTTGTTTGGTAGATTGATAGACAGCCTAAAAATGTTCTTTTACTTTGGTATACATTAGAATGTGGCTAACACAGTCAAATATTTGTATTTTACGAGGGTGTTAGTGCGTGTGTTGGCGAGTGCATGTTTGATTCTAAGGTTTGAAGTATTTTGCGAGGTGAACTCCGTGTATACTGAGTTAAAAGTGTCGACCATAAAATATGTGTTATTAACTATGACTTAAATGTCTATATAAATTTTAATTTACATTCAGCAGATGCTGCACATTTTTCAAAATGGAAGATATTTTTAGAATTTGTGACTGAAGAATTAACTGCCTTTATGTTACACATTTACAATATCTATCTCCCAGTCTCCCAGGCTGAGTTGTTAACGAAGTTGCTTTGTAAACCTTCTCGCCTCTCACCGCTGCGGGTTCGAATCCCATGGGGAGCTCGACTTGTAAGTGAGAAAGTGTTGATTCTTACGGATGGCGGGAGTTGTACAGTACTGGTTCTACACAGGAAAAGTGGGTGGCCTGCCTCCACCACAAAAAAAATTAAAAAAATAAATAAATTACCGTGATGTTAGCTCTGCGGTTTAGTAACCCAGGGAATACATTCTATCCCAGCCAAAGCCAAATTTAGGTTAATTAATATCAAAATATGTAAAAAGTATTTCCACCTTACCATTCCTTCAGATGAGACTTCAAACCAATGTCCCCAAATACAATCAATGCACCGCAAACCACACACCCAAAATAGTCCGCACCTAATGGTCCGCCTTGTGGAGCCTCCCTTGGTTGGTAATTATACTGAAAAAGCTATAAACCTTTGAAATACACAAACACACTAAAACTCTGATATAGTTTTTAGCTGTACCATCACTTTTAATACAATAACAATTTATACAGTTACATATTTGAGTGTAATTATTGCTGTTTCTTGACTATTTCAGAAATTGTTAACCAGTTAGTGTTCATTATTCAGGGTCAGACCTGGGGTTATGTGAAGCATTATAGCTTTTAGTGTTCTTATAAGGGGTCAGACATGGGGTAATTTACAGCATAATAGCATAATATTATAGTGTATGAATAAAGGGTCAAACTTGGGGTCATGCGATTCATTTATAGGAAATAGTTACATATAATGGGTCAAACATGGGGTTATGTTCTAACTTTGTTTGATGCAGCTTTATTTTTACTCTTGAAGATTTTCAATCAAATCATGAAAGAAAGGGTAAGATATAACACTGCACTATCATAACAACCATTTGTACAGTATTAAAATATGACCTCACCCAGCATTGACCCTGTTTGCTAGCTTTATTAAATATTTTTTAAAATATTTTTGCAGTGAATTTTGCTTTTCATTTGATCCGTATGTAGTTGCTTTTACAGCACACATTTTAGAACATGCACCTTTATACACACCATCCTTTACATGAAGTTTTTCTTTGTGCAATTTTATAACACTAAACCCTTTATTGTATAATTGTTTGTTGTTATTTGTAAAGCTTTAAGTTTAATGGAAAGCATCTTATACATAGTGAATAAAATAAATTGGAATATTTGTAACAGGAAGTCTTGATAATTGAATTTAATGTTGTTTAACGACTCATTAACACATTATAGGTTATTTAAAGACATCCCAGCGAGAGGGGAAGGATACAAATGAATATGGGAACCTGCCCTACTCTTACTAACAAATAGATTCCTATGGTTCTTTAACGTGCTTGGAAGATAGGCCTTGATACCTGGGACTGCCCCGTCTAAATTCCCATCCGACGGGTATAACTAAGAACAGTTAATATTTGGCTCTAATTACCAAAGGCCAGACAAACCTATGTGATGGTGTGATATCGGTAATCAATGTTGGTTGCAGTTGTTTGTTGGCTCGTTCTTATGAACAAGATAGCTTCCGTCATCAGATTCAGATTTTCATCAAATTTGATTTGAAGTTTTGTTTCAATAGCATCTCCGATGACGTCGACAATGAGCAAAATTTGTGGCATTAGTTTCAGAATTATTGCCCTTGATTATTGAAAAAATTAGCAAATTTCAGTTTAGAAAACATCAAGAGAAATAGAAGAAAAAAACATTCTTCTCTGAAACAGTTTCACTGACCAATACAAGCCGCTAACTTGATTAAGTAAATGTTTGAGTAGATTTAAATTTCCACAATATATGTTGACCACCTCCCACTTTCGAAGCAGTTTTCATTAGATAAAGAATCCATGAAATATGGTCCTCCCCTCTTTTATAAACCACATTTAGGGCCTAGATAATGCATAGATAAAATGTTATTGCTAGAGCTGACAAAGATCATGTCTACGCTTCGATGCTATACTAGGGCCTGAATACCATGAATTTTGGTGCCCACAAAATAATTGCCCACATAAACTTCCTGGACTGCTTTTTCCCCTCATAATATGTATGTTTGTATGAATCCAAATCAATACACAGCAACTGATGCTACACCATTCAAACATTGCAATATCCAATTTTGATTTTCTAGGAAGTTTTGACTAGGTGAGTTAATTCCAAGGTCACTGTACTGGTCAGTATCTGACAATCATTGAACAACTATTCTCATGAGATTATCATCATTTTCTGTTGTGTCATGCAAATAATTATGTTTATATAGATTTCAAATTTGTAATGTATTACCATATGTTTTTATTGCTTGTACTATCAGGTAATGTTTCATGATGTTTAATACATTAAATTACTTTCAGTTGATAATCGTTTAATGATGTAGGATGTAATCATGTCTGAGTCAGTAGAAAATCATATATTTATAGATTATAAAAGCATTTATTTATAGAATAGAAAAGTATCTATTTATAGATTAGAAAAACATCTATTTATGGATTAAAAAGTATCTATTTATAGATTAAATAATATTCTATGTCTCACAGTCTGCTGTACTGGCTGGCAGGTCCGCCCCTCAAAGTTCCATGAAGCCAACACTTCTAGGGGCTGCCACACATTCACAGGTAAGTTTTTACTGGTTTTTAGGCCATTAGATACTTGGTATATCAATAAAATCAGTAACTTTATTTTTTAGAAAAATCAATTGTCTGATGTGGTCAAACTCCTTGTCAGTATCAGGTCAGAGAACATATCACGTCAAGCTTTGAATTATAGAAGCAGTGTTTTACAAACGATCTGTATAGGTTTTACCATGCCCCAGATCTGATTCAGATTTCAGATTATCATAAACATATTCGGAAAAAGGGTCTCAAGAAGCCTTTTATAAGCTTTCGTTTGGTCCAGGACCTGTAAGTTAACTGCAAGTAAGTGGGAAATAGGTGAGCTGCACTGTTCTCTGACAGCTTTTGTTGTAAGTATTGTTTCAAATGTACAATATAACTGAAAGTGTAATATGTTAACAAAAAAAATAAAATAAAGTGGAACAATACCTGATAAAATTGAAGTAAAATTCACACGTAAAGTGTTGTTAATTAAAACATGAATTTTAAATATTGAAAGAGTTGTATTTTTTGAAATACAGGCTTCCTTTGGACAGTCTAGTGATAAAGTGGTGAAGACAGTGGCAGTTAAAAAGGTAAATCTTCTGCATAAATTAACTGATATTCTGGGATATTGTTCATATTTATAGGTTATTAGATTGGTATTTAGATATATGCACGGGTTCTTCCGCATATTAATATTGCGCAACTTTAGGATTTTTATTTGCAGAAGAATGAGTGCATATACCTCAATACAAATCTAACCTTTATTTTTGCATATACATTTTTAATTAAAACACATAAAAATAATTAGAACAAATACATAGGGTTTTACATTTTATTTTTGAAACAAACTTGTTCGTAACATCGTGAGAATTTTCCACAACGAAACCAAAATACTACAGTTTGTTTTTATCACGCGACATACTTCCTGTGAGTTAATATACATGAAACTGTACGTTGCACCAATCCTGAGTGAGTATGCAAAAGTGTAGTTCCAAGTACACACCCAATATGACTTTACAACACGTCAGATATGGGCGAATATTGATGTTTCCAGTTACATTGAAAGTAAACGGAGTTTGTAAATGCGTATGCAATAATACCCAATATTATCTGCCATAAACATCTGCATAATACACATTTAAAATTCACAGCAGAGTCATTATAACATGTTTGTATTGTGATATAAAATACACGTGTACATCAGATGTGAACCTTAGTCTCGGTCACCTGGCCCGTTCCTGATTTCTTAGCTGGGCTATGCTAGGTAGATCCAGAATAAAGGCCCGGGGAGAAATCGCCCCAAGATTTTGAGAGATTCTATGAGACTTTCAAAAAACGTATTTTTAAGTTAAATAAATGCTAGTTTCTTACTTTTATCTTGTGATAAACAACAAAATGACATCAAAAAGTGTAACTGATGCATAAACATCAGGGTCTGCTCTGGGCATCGCCAGTGAAGCCAAATGAGAATAAATATCAAAATGGCTCTAACTTTTAGCATTTGTCAAGTTTATTTTATTAAAATTTATTAAAATATCAACATTATGTGCTGTATTTGGTCTAATCTGCCCAGACCGATATCTGCAAGTAAGACATATGCATGATATTAAGACAAACTGGCAGTGCAACTAGTTAAATTGGGCATAGTGAGTGCATCGTCTATGTTCATCTACTGACCCCGAGCATCAGGTTCTGTACCCACATTTAGGCACCATTTTTTATAAACAAATTATTTTAAAATAATTCAAAGGTATTGGTTATGAAGCTACTATGGAATTTATCTGATTGCTTCCTTCCATTATGTATATGATTACACGGTGTCAGGCCAAGTTTGACCCTTAGTTTGTATTTCTGTGCCTGCACTGTGAGTGAGTTTGTATAGGCCATAACTATTTATCTGATTGCTTCCTTCCATTATGCATATGATTACACGGTGTCAGGCCAAGTTTGACCCTTAGTTTGTATTTCTGTGCCTACACTGTGAGTGAGTTTGTATAGAAGGCCATAACTATTTATCTGATTGCTTCCTTCCATTATGCATATGATTACACGGTGTCGGGCCAAGTTTGACCCTTAGTTTGTATTTCTGTGCCTACACTGTGGGTGAGTTTGTATAGGCCATAACTATTTATCTGATTGCTTCCTTCCATTATGCATATGATTACACGGTGTCAGGCCAAGTTTGACCCTTAGTTTGTATTTCTGTGCCTACACTGTGAGTGAGTTTGTATAGGCCATAACTATTTATCTGATTGCTTCCTTCCATTATGCATATGATTACACGGTGTCAGGCCAAGTTTGACCCGTAGTTTGTATTTTTGTGCCTGCACTGTGAGTGTGTTTGTAAAGAACTATTTTATGTTTCAGGAAGAAGATGAGCCCCTAGACATGGAGATAGAGGGTGGTGTTGGTTCGCCTTTGGGGGACAAGTTAGTCATAGCTGATGTATACTATGGTGGTGCAGTTGATAAAACCGGTAACTATAGAAACCACATTACTAAACTACAGTCGGGCAAATTCTGTGTAAAACTTTAAAAAAAAAATCAACACATAGGCACAAGATGATTAGGCCAAGTGTTAGCAGAAGTATCGTAATGATTTTAGTGATGTATCATAAACTAGATAATGATTTAGTGACGGCAAGCTGCATCTTTATGTTTGTTGACTTTACTGATTCACATGTTTTGTTAAGCAATGAACTTTATTTTGCATTTCTTAACAGAAATGCTGCTGATTTTTTAGATCGGATTTCAAGAGGTCTCTTTACTAACATCAGACTTTTATTCATATACCCCCGCTTTCAAGTGAAGTGGTGACTATATAGAAATCACGCTGTCCGTAACGTCCCGTCACATAACACATTTTTGTCACGTCGCTTAACACATTTTTATTACTTGCATTCGTCAAATAGTTTTGAATGGGTTGTTCCAAATCTTCCCGTACATAAAAAAAAAGAACAAAAAGTGGGGTATTCATCACTGTCAGGGATAGTTCTAGTTTGTCGTGCTGTATTTATGCATATACAGTTAAAGCAATATATGTATTGGCTTTTGATGTTCATTTATTAATCACAAAGTAATTTTCCAGGAGAAATCAAGAAGGGTGACCAGCTACTGAAGGTTAATGGCAAAAACTTGGAGGGCATGTCACTATCTGAGGCCCAGGAAGTTTTGTGGAAGGCAGAGACAGAATGTCACCCAGGGGTAACTAGATAGATATTTTCTAAGTCGGAAATGTTCACCATAAATGATGCATCGAGATAGAATGCCAGCACCAGTGTAATAAATATGCAAATGAAGGCCAAATCATCGCTTGATCCTTTCCATTGTTCAGTGTCATGGGAGAAGAAAGAAGCAACATATGTTGTCAAGAGAGATCAAGAGAGAGAGAGAGAGATCAAGAGAGGGAGATCAAGAGAGAGAGATCAAGAGAGAGAGATCAAGAGAGAGAGAGAGAGCAAGAGAGAGAGAGCAAGAGAGAGAGAGAGATACAGAGAGAGAGAGAGATCAAGAGAGAAAGAGAGCAAGAGAGAGAGAGCAAGAGAGAGAGACAGAAAGACAGAAACAGACAGAGACAGAGATATGATGTTGTTTATTTACAGATCACAAAGCCATGTGAGCAGGAACTGTTATAAGAGACCTTAAAGGGAAATTTATGTATTGTGCACATCACAATTTAACAGGCCTGAATGAGAGAAACTAACTATTTTCCTGACTTTCAATTTTAGCGGTTGATCAATCTTACAGTGGCAGAGGCTGAGTTTAGAGAGGATGAAATGTAAGTGTTTTGATAGGATAAAAAAACATTATTTAAAACTGTATAAAGCAGGAAAAAAAGATATAAAGGTACTGGCGATGATCTGGAAGATTAATTAGTGCCAGTGTCAATACAGGGGGTCCAAAACTGGGCATTGCAATACCAGGGGGTCCAAAACTAGGCATTGCATAACTGGGGATGGGGTGGGGCGGGGGGGGGGGGGGGGGGAGGGGGGTGGATGCAAAGCTAGGCATTGCAATACCAGGGGGTCCAAAACATAGACATTGCAACACCAGGGGGTCCAAAACTGAGCATTGAAATACCAGGGTTCCAAAACTA
>JAWPHD010011715.1:25000-81186 GCA_037043455.1 Cyrtodaria siliqua
GATTGTCCCTCTCAGATTTTTATTTTTCACGACCGCCAGTCATCCAAGATGGCCGCCATGGCTAAAACTAGTTCAAATTTAAGGAAATTTCAAACGACATCTCCTAAACGACGTATTCCATTCTTGTGAAATATCATATACATGTTCATTGGGTTAGCCTCTATCAAGTTTGTGTTTTTCATTATCGTCAAATAATCAAAATTATTCAAAATGGCCACCACGATAACCCAAAGTTTACATAGAGATATATAGGAAACATTTTTCTTGGGTTGGCCTCTTCCATGTTTATGTTTTTGAATCACATCATACAAGTAGAGCGTCTACAACTCTTGTTAAACTTGAGCTCAAGTACTCAAATTTTGTTCACAACTATTCCCATGAACTTCAAAGATAAACAATCGTATGAAGTTGCTATTTATTAGTTTTTATCATATTTATGTAAAGCAGCTTGTTATAAATGGTTATTCTTTAAACTTGTAGAAATATTTGTTATTGAAATGTGCATACTTGGGCTTAAGGCTAAGAATATTCTCAAGAATGGTTGGTTAATTCAAGGCCAGGTGAATAAATATGATGGCATATATTCCTGGTCAGAATCAGTTTCCTTTTAAATAAGGAGTCAATTTTAGACTCGTACTTAATGCCCTTTAGAATAGAAAATATTTTTATACCCCCAGCTTTCACAAAGTGAAGGGGCTATATAGGAATCACGCTGTCTGTAACGTCACGTCCTGTCGTTAACACATTTTTGTCCCACCCCGTTGCGTTTGTTCCATCGCGTCACGTAACACATGTTTATTACTAGCATTTCTCAAACAGTTTTGAATGGGTTGTTCCTAAACTTCATATACCCATAACAACTGATGACCTTATGTCCCTCTACATAGCCCATCATTGATTGCCTAATTTATTACAGAATTATGTCCCTTTGTTTGACTTAAAATAA
Organism: Cyrtodaria siliqua; assembly: GCA_037043455.1. Taxonomy (NCBI): domain Eukaryota; kingdom Metazoa; phylum Mollusca; class Bivalvia; order Adapedonta; family Hiatellidae; genus Cyrtodaria; species Cyrtodaria siliqua. The sequence goes on from JAWPHD010011715.1 coordinate 25,947, forward strand.
GAAAAGCAGTGGTATTCATCACCTTGACTGTGAGAGATCTAGTTATGCTTAATTTGCCCAGTGTGGTTGCCGGGGGCCCCGTTTGGTCACGGGGCAAATAATACGCCCACTGCAGATCCCTTTGGAGGGGTAGGCAGAGGGGTAGAATCCCCCCAAATTCATGTTCATTTTATCATTTTTTGTTCATGTTCATTAAAGGTCTTCATCATGATCCCTGCATTGTTTGAGGTGCTATCTTGCTCGCATCAAAAGAGCAGTGGCAGAAAAACAATAACGTGGCTCCAGCGTAAATGGAGTTTCTACGATAGAATTTGCAGCAACTCTGCAGTTCAGGGTGAGAAGGTTCTAGGCCCATTTTCCATATTTTATCTCGATGTACATGGAAGATGAGCCTGGCATGTTCATGCCTTTTAGGCGCCATATAACCTTTTCATGTGTTGGTGCGCCTTAAAACCTCAATTGAATTCATATGATTAATTTAAAAAAAGTTTGTAATACGATAATCCATATTAAGTTCAATTGCAATTTAATATGCATTTCTGTGCTATGTTAAAGGAAGTACATAGGCTTTGGGGCAAATTTGTTTTAAAAATAAAAAAGCTATGAAATGATCCGTTTAAGATGTGAGATGATTAATTAACATTTTCCTGCAATCAGGCACAATAATTAATAATCATAAATTACAACAAGCATTATCAGCTAGGCCATACAGCAGTCTCCAAGTTATAGATAGCTGTCACATGGTACACCTTGGCGATATCTACAAATATCACTGACGTTGAAAATCATTACAATTTTTACCTCCAAGTTAACCCTGGATTGTAACCATAGTTTGGAATTGCCTTCTTTGGGTCTTTTTTTTTATATGTTCAGTGTAATTTCGTTTAGTGGTTTTTGGCTCATTTAGGTTATTATTATCAATTTAATACAGAAATTATGTAATTGAACAACTCTAAAAAAATATGAATCCTGATGTACTCTCTTTAAGTCGAGTTACATATTGATGTGCTTTTCTGTTCTATTTTCAGAACCTATTTCTGATATAGATCAACTAGGCTACTTGGAGAGGTACAGCACAGACTTCGATGACTCACCTATAACCTATATATACTGACCACAGAATATGCTGACCACAACATATACTGACCGCTCAATTATAATCACGAAAACAAATAAATGTTTCATAAATTTTGTCATTTTCAAAGTATTGAATTTCATGTTAACGTTTACTGAAATCGTGAAAACCGACAAACAGCGAACAAACTTGTTACATGCACACAGTCACGGACATAGTTGACTACTATATCCTTAAAGGGACACATGGCAATCTTGAGTTGTATTCAAACATTAAAATTTGCTCCTCGATTTAGTTATTCTGCGTCATTTTAACTTTAAAACTGCTTGCATATAATTAAATTAAAAAATGAGATTTCAAGTTTCTTCGTTATTTTACCAATTTTTTAAAATTTATTTTTGGTGCAATATTATAAAAATATAGTAATATGTAAAAATAATTTGCTTTGAACTATACTAATAATTAATATTAATGATTGAACAAATGCAAGTTAAGAGAAAAACTAATGGGACGCCGCGAGTTTTTAATCAAGATTGCCGTGTGTCCCTTTAAACGACAATTTGCAAACATTTTTTTTCTTAATTTACAGTTGTTTTTATAATTGAAGATATTTGCTTCATATATCATTATCTACACTTTTTCAAAATTATGGATGCAACAAAATTAGGAAGCACATTATAGTTCATGTCATAATGTTTTATATCGAAGGAATCAGTGAACTTGCCATTTCAATGAACATATTTGGGAAGAATGGCAAGGTATTTAATACTAAATGTGTATGAAGAAACTGCATTTGCAGGAAGAAAAAAAATATAAATTTACTGGAAATGCAAAACTAGTTACGGTCTTCTGCTATTCAAAATATTGAATCAAGGCCGATTTATTGAGTGATGTCCAAAATAAGTAGATAAATGGTGAAAGTACGCATTATGTATATGTTCAGATATACTGTGTTGTTTAATCCCTCAATTCTTTAGTGCCAGGCAAATTACTACTTCATTTTGCTTTGCCTTGAATGGAAATCGTAAGAATTAAGCCCACACAGATCAGGACCTCCTTACAAAACTTTACCAAATAAATATAAAATGTAATAATAGATAACTACTGTTTTTGATTTTAAGAAATCCTTCACTCAGTGGGAGGTGTATGCATACATATCTATGTGTTTCGAATTAAACATAAAGAATTATAAATTTCTTGTTATTTTCATCTATGCTCCTTTGTTGGCCTTTGATGAAAATACCGCTCCATAGTTGACCTTTGATGTACACATTGCTCCTTAGTTGACCCTTAAGGGCTATTCCACTAAAACATACCTGGGACCCCAGGAAGACAATTTAATAAACATCTATGGGTGAACACCTACCCCTGTGAGTAATTAAGATTTTGTTCATGCTATGCCCCTGTCTATGGTTGGGTGTTCAATTTCAAAAGTGCTTTCCTGAGGTCTGATGTATGTTTTAATGGAATAGCCGTAATGCAAACATTGCTCCCAAGTTGACCTTTGACCTTTATACTGCTTCTGATTTGACCTTTGATGTAACCACTGCTCATGAGTTGACCTTTGATGTAGATGCTGCTTCTGACTTGATCTTTGATGTAACCACTGCTCCGGAGTTGACCTTTGATGTATACACTGCTTCTGATTTGACCTTTGATGTAACCACTGCTTCTGATTTGACCTTTGATGTAACCACTGCTCTCATGATTCGACCTTTGATGTAAATACTGCTTCTGAGCTGACCTTTATTGCAAACATGACTCCTTAGTTGACATTTGATGTACACACTGCTACTTGGTTGACCTTTAATGCAAACATCACTCCTGAGATGACCTTTGGTTTAACCACAGCTCCTAAGTTGGCCTTTGATGCAAACACTGCTCATGAGTTGACCTTCGATGTAAACTCTGCTCCTTAGTTGACCTTTAATGCAAACATCAACCCTGAGTTGACCTTTGAAGTAAACACTGGTCTGGAGTTGACCTTTGCTGTAGACACTGCTTCTGATTTCACCTTTGATGTAACCATTTCCCCTGAGTTGACCTTTTGTGTAACCAATGCCAATGAGTTGACCTTAGATGTAATCAGTGCTCCTGAGTTGACCTTTACATTGCTCCTTAGTTGACATTTGATCAACACACTACTCCTTGGTTGACCTTTAATGCAAACATCACTCCTGAGTTGACCTTTGATGTAACCACTGCTCCTGAGTTGACCTTTAATGCAAACATCACTCCTGAGTTGACCTTTGATGTAACCACTGCTCCTGAGTTGACCCTTAATGTAAACAAAGCTCCTTGGTTGACTTTTAATGCAAACATCACTCCTGAGTTGACCTTTGATGTAACCACTGCTCCTGAGTTGACCCTTAATGTAAACACTGCTCCTTGGTTGACTTTTAATGCAAACATCACTCCTGAGTTGACCTTTGGGGTAACCATTGCTCATGAGTTGACCTTTGGTGCAACGATTGTTTCCGAGTTGACATTTGATGCAAACACTGACATTCTTTGTAGTAATTTTGTGAAAGACACAAAACAAAAAGTTCAGTAAATTGCACATTTTCTTTTTATAACACAGTATTATTGCAAATTGACAAATACATATAACATATTTTCTATCACACAACATTATAGTAAATTGTCACTTACATACTACACATTTTCCATCACACAACATTATAGTGAATTGACATTTACATATTACACATTATTTATCACACAATATAGTGAATTGTCACTTACATATTACACATTTCCATCACACAACATTAAAGTGAATTGACACTTACATATTACACATTTTCTATCACACAACATTATAGTACATTGTCATTTACATCACACAACATCACAGTGATATGACATTTTACATATTACACATTTTCCATCACCCAACATGATAGTGAATTGACACTAACATATTACACATTATCTATCGCACAACATTATAGTAAATTGTCACTTACATTACACAACATCCCAGTGATATGACACTTTACATATTACACATTTTCAATCACCCAACATGATAGTAAATTGTCACATATATTACACATTTTCATCATACAACATTATAGTGAATTGACACTTACATGTTACACATTTTCTATCACACAACATTATAGTAAATTGTCGCTTCCATAGTACATATTTTCCATCACACAGCATAATAGTGAATTGACACTTACATATTATACTTTTTCATCACACAACATCAAAGTGAAATGACACTTACATATTACACATTTTCTTTCGCACAACATCATAGAGAATTGACATTTACATATTTACACAAACTTTATAGTGAATTGGCACTTACATATTACACATTTTCTATCACACAACATCATAGTGAATTGACATTTACATATTTACACATTTTCCATCACACAACTTTATAGTCAATTGACACTTAATATTACACATTTTCCATCACACAACATTATAGTGAATTGGCACTTACATATTACACATTTTCCATCACACAACATCATAGTGAATTGACATTTACATATTTACACATTTTCTATCACACAACATCATAGTGAATTGACATTTACATATTTACACATTTTCCGTCACACAACTTTATAGTCAATTGACACTTAATATTACACATTTTCCATCACACAACATTATAGTGAATTGGCACTTACATATTACACATTTTCCATCACATGATGTTATAGTAAATTGTCACTTACATACTGCACATTTTCCATCACACAACATCATAGTGAATTGACATTTACATATTTACACATTTTCCATCACACAGCTTTATAGTCAATTGACACTTAATATTACACATTTTCCATCACACAACATTATAGTGAATTGGCACTTACATTTTTCACATTTTCTATCACATAATGTTATATTAAATTCTCACTTACACATTACACAGTTTCTATCACATAATGTTATAGTAAAGTGTCACTTACATATTACACAGTTTCTATCACATAATGTTATAGTAAATTGTCACTTACACATTACACAGTTTCTGTCGCACAATATTATAGTCAATTGACATTTACATATTACACAGTTTCTATCACATAATGTTATAGTAAATTGTCGCTTACACATTACACAGTTTCTGTCGCACAACATTATAGTAAATTGTCACTTACATATTACACATTTTCTATCATACAACAAGACAGTGAATTGACACTTAAATATTACACATTTACTATCACACAACCTGATAGTAAATTGTCACTTACATATTACACAGTTTCATCACACAACATGATAGTAAATTGTCACTTACATATTATACATTTTTAATCACACAACATGATAGTGAATTGACACTTACATATTACACAATTTCCATCACACATCAATATAGTCAATTGTCACTTACATATTACACATTTTCATCACACAACATTACAGTGAATTGGAAATTACATATACATTTTCCATCACACAAAATTATAGTGAATTGACACTTATTTCATCACGCAACATTATAGCAAATTGTCACTTATATATTACATATTTTCCTCTCACAACATTATAGTAAATTGACACTGACATAACATTTCCATCACACAACAATGAAGTGAATTGACACTTAGATATTACAATTATTTTATCACACAACTTTGAAGTAAACGGTCACTGACATATTACACATTTCCCATCACATAACATGATTTTCTATCACACAACATGATAGTAAATTTTCACTTACATATTACACATTTTCATCACACAACATCGGAGTGAAATAACACTTACATATTACAAATTTTCTATCACACAACATGATATTGAATTGACGCTTACATATTACACATTTTCCATCATAGAGCGGAATAGTGAATTGGCACTTACATATTACACATTTTCTATCACGCAACATGGTAGTAAATTGTCACTACATATTAAGAAATATATAAACAAAATTAAAAAACAACATTGTAGTGAATTGGCACTTACATATTACACATTTTCAATCACACAGCATTATAGTAAATTGGAAATGACATATTACATATTTTCCATTGCACAACATTATAGTACATTTTCACTTGCATATTACACATTTTCATCACACAAAATTATAGTAAATTGACACTGACATATTATACGTTTTCCATCACACAAGATTATAGTGAATTGACACTTACATATTACACATTTTCCATCAACAACATTACAGTAAATTGTCACTTACATATTAAACATTTTCAATCACACAACATGATAGTGAATTGACACTTACATATTACACACATTTTATCTCACAACATTATAGTAAATTGTCACATATTACACATTTTCTATCACACAGCATAATCGTGAAATACACTTACATACTAAACATTTTCCATCACCCAACATGATAGTGAATTAACGCTTATATTTTTAATCACACAACATGATATTAAATTTACATATTACACATTATCATCACACAGCATCACAGTGAAATGACACTTACATATTACACATTTTCTATCACACAACATTATAGTAAATTGTCACTACATATCACACATTTTCTATCACACAACATCACTGAACTGTCACTTACATACTGCACATTTTTATCACACAACATTATTGTGATTTGGCACTTAAATACTGCACATTTTCCATCACACAACCGTATAGTGAATTGACACTTACATATTACACATTTTCTATCACACAACATTATAATCAATTGACATTTACATATTACACATATTCCATCACACAATGATATTAAAAATTAACACTTACATATTACACATTTTCATCACACAACCTTACAGTGAATTGGCACTTACATATTATACATTTTCTATCACGCAACATTATAGTTAATTGGCACTGGCACATGTTCAATCACACACCAGTATTGAAAATTAACACTTACATATTACACATTTTCCATCACACAACCTTATAGCAAATTGGAACTTACATATTACACATTTTCTATCACACAACAGTATAGCAAATTGATGTACATATTGCACATTTTCCATCACACAACATGATAGTGAATTGACACTTACATACTGCGCATTTTCCATCTCACAACAGTATAGTAAAGTGGAAATTACATATTACACATTTTTCCATCACACACCAGTATAGTGAAATGACACTTACATATTACACATCTCCATCACACAACATTATAATCAATTGACACTTACATGTTACACATTTTCTATCACACAACAGTGATTGGCACTTACATATAACACATTTTCTATCACACAACATTATAGTCAATTGTCACTTACATATGACACATTTTCTATCACACACCATTATAGTGAATTGACACTTACATATTACACATTTTCCATTACACAACATTATAGTCAATTGTCACTTACATATTACACATTTTCTATCACACAACATTATAGTGAATTGTCACTTACATATTACACATTTTCATTACACAACATCACAGTGAATTAGAAATTACATATTACACATTTTCTATCACACAAAATTATAGTGAATTGACACTTGCATATTACACATTTTCTATCACATAACTTTATAGTTAAGTGTCACTTACATAATACACATATTCATTACACAACATCACAGTGAATTGGAAATTACATATTACACACTTTCCATCACACAACATCACAGTGATTTAGAAATTACAAATTACACATTTTACATCACTCAACATAATAGTGAATTGACACTTGCATATTACACATTTTCTATCACATAACTTTATAGTTAATTGTCACTTACATAATACACATATTCATTACACAACATCACAGTGAATTGGAAATTACATATTACACACTTTCCATCACACAACATCACAGTGATTTGGAAATTACAAATTACACATTTTCCATCACTCAACATTATAGTGAATTGACACTTGCATATTACACATTTTCTATCACACAACATTATAGTGAATTGTCACTTACATATTACACATTTTCATTACACAACATCACAGTGAATTGGAAATTACATATTATACATTTCCCATCATACACCCTTATAGTGAATTGACATCTCCATATTACATATTTTCTATCACAAAACATTAGAGTTAACTGACACTTACATACTGCACATTTTCCATCACACAACATTATAGTGAATTGACACTAAAATACTGCACGTTTTCCGTCACACGACATTATAGTGAATTGACACTTACATATTACACATTTTCCATCACACACCATTATAGTAAATTGTCACTTACATATTACACATTTTCCATCACACAACATTATAGTAAATTGTCACTTACATACTGCACATTTTCCATCACACACATTATAGTGAATTGGCACTGAAATACTGCACATTTTCCATCACACAACATTATAGTAAATTGTCACTTACATATTACACATTTACCATCACACAACATTATAGTAAATTGTCACTTACATATTACACATTTTCCATCACACAATATGAATTGTCACTAACATATTACACATTTCCATCACACAACATCACAGTGAATTAGAAATTACATATTACACATTTTCAATCACACAAAATTATAGTGAATTGACCCTTGCATATTACACATTTTCTATCGCATAATTTTATAGTTAATTGTCACTTACATAATACACATATTCATTACACAACATCACAGTGAATTGGAAATTACATATTATACACTTTCCATCACACAGCATCACAGTGATTTGGAAATTACATATTACACATTTTCCATCACACAACATTATAGTGAATTGACACTTGCATATTAAACATTTTCTATCACACAACATTATAGTGAATTTTCACTTACATATTACACATTTTCATTACACAACATCACAGTGAATTTGAAATTACATATTATACATTTACCATCACACAACATTATAGTGAATTGGCAGTTAAATACTGCACATTTTCCATCACACAACATTATAGTGAATTGGCACTTAAATACTGCACATTTACATCACACAACATGATAGTGAATTGACACTTACATATTACACATTTTACATCACACACCATTATAGTAAATTGTCACTTACATATTACACATTTTCCATCACACAGCATTATAGTAAATTGTCTCTTACATATTACACATTTTCCATCACACAACATTATAGTAAATTGTCACTGAAATACTGCACATTTTCCATCACACAACATGATAGTGAATTGACACTTACATAATACACATTTTCCATCACACACCATTATAGTAAATTGTCACTTACATATTACACATTTTCCATCACACAACATTATAGTAAATTGTCACTTACATACTGCACATTTTCCATCACATACATTATAGTGAATTGGCACTGAAATACTGCACATTTTCCATCACACAACATTATAGTAAATTGTCACTTACATACTACACATTTACCGTCACACAACATTATAGTAAATTGTCACTTACATATTACACATTTTCATTACACAACATCACAGTGAATTAGAAATTACATATCACACATTTTCAATCACACAAAATTATAGTGAATTGACCCTTGCATATTACACATTTTCTATCACAAAACTTTATAGTTAATTGTCACTTACATAATACACATATTCATTACACAACATCACAGTGAATTGGAAATTACATATTATACACTTTCCATCACACAGCATCACAGTGATTTGGAAATTACATATTACACATTTTCCATCACACAACATTATAGTGAATTGACACTTGCATATTAAACATTTTCTATCACACAACATTACAGTGAATTGTCACTTACATATTACACATTTTCATTACACAACATCACAGTGAATTTGAAATTACATATTATACATTTCCCATCATACAACATTATAGTGAATTACACATTTTCTATCACACAACATTATAGTAAATTGTCACTACATATTACCCATTTTCTATCACACAACATTTTAGTGAATTGACACTTACATACTGCACGTTTTCCGTCACACGACATTATAGTGAATTGGCACTTAAATACTGCACATTATTCATCACACAACATTATAGTAAATTGACACTTACATATTACACATTTTCCATCACACAACATTATAGTAAATTGTCACTTACATATTACACATTTTCATCACACAACATTATAGTAAATTATCACTTACATACTGCACATTTTCCATCACACACATTATAGTGAATTGGCACTGAAATACTGCACATTTTACATCACACAACATGATAGTGAATTGACACATACATATTACACATTTACCATCACACAACATTATAGTGAATTGGCACTTAAATACTGCACATTTTCCATCACACAACATTATAGTAAATTGACACTTACATATTACACATTTACCATCACACAACATTATAGTGAGTTGGCACTGAAATTCTGCACATTTTACATCACACAACATGATAGTGAATTGACACTTATATATTACACATTTTCCATCACACAACATTATAGTAAATTGACACTTACATATTACATTTTTACCATCACACAACATTATAGTGAATTGGCACTTAAATACTGCACATTTTACATCACACAACATGATAGTGAATTGACACTTATATATTACACATTTTCCATCACACAACATTATAGTAAATTGACACTTACATATTACACTTTTCCCATCATACAACATTATAGTGAATTACACATTTTCTATCACACAACATTATAGTAAATTGTCCCTACATATTACACATTTTCTATCACACAACATTTTAGTGAATTGACACTTACATACTGCACGTTTTGCGTCACACGACATTATAGTGAATTGACACTTACATATTACACATTTTCCATCACACAACATTATAGTAAATTGTCACTTACATATTACACATTTTCCATCACACAACATTATAGTAAATTGTCACTTACATACTGCACATTTTCCATCACACACATTATAGTGAATTGGCACTGAAATACTGCACATTTTCCATCACACAATATTATAGTAAATTGTCACTTACATATTACACATTTACCATCACACAACATTATAGTAAATTGTCACTTACATATTACACATTTACCATCACACAACATTATAGTAAATTGTCACTTACATATTACACATTTTCCATCACACAACGTGAATTGTCACTAACATATTACACATTTCCATCACACAACATCACAGTGAATTAGAAATTACATATTACACATTTTCAATCACACAAAATTATAGTGAATTGACCCTTGCATATTACACATTTTCTATCACATAACTTTATAGTTAATTGTCACTTACATAATACACATATTCATTACACAACATCACAGTGAATTGGAAATTACATATTATACACTATCCATCACACAGCATCACAGTGATTTGGAAATTACATATTACACATTTTCCATCACACAACATTATAGTGAATTGACACTTGCATATTAAACATTTTCTATCACACAACATTATAGTGAATTGTCACTTACATATTACACATTTTCATTACGCAACATCACAGTGAATTGGAAATTACATATTATACATTTCCCATCATACAACATTATAGTGAATTACACATTTTCTATCACACAAAATTATAGTAAATTGTCACTACATATTACACATTTTCTATCACACAACATTTTAGTGAATTGACACTTACATACTGCACGTTTTCCGTCACACGACATTATAGTGAATTGGCACTTAAATACTGCACATTTTCCATCACACAACATTATAGTTAATTGACACTTACATATTACACATTTTCCATCACACAACATTATAGTAAATTGTCACTTACATACTGAACATTTTCCGTCACACAACATGATAGTGAATTGACACATACATATTACACATTTTCCATCACACAACATTATAGTAAATTGACACTTACATATTAAACATTTACCATCACACAACATTATAGTGAATTGGCACTGAAATACTGCACATTTTACATCACACAACATGATAGTGAATTGACACATACATATTACACATTTTCCATCACACAACATTATAGTAAATTGACACTTACATATGAATATATTGATATTTACCATCACACAACATTATAGTGAATTGGCACTGAAATACTGCACATTTTACATCACACAACATGATAGTGAATTGACTCTTATATTACACATTTTCCATCATACAACATTATAGTAAATTGACACTTACATATTACACTTTTACCATCACACAACATTATAGTGAATTGGCACTGAAATACTGCACATTTTACATTACACAACATGATAGTGAATTGACACTTACATATTACACATTTTCCATCACACAACATTATAGTAAATTGACACTTACATATTACACATTTACCATCACACAACATTATAGTGAATTGGCACTTACATATTACACATTTTCCATCACACAATATTATAGTGAATTGTCACTTACATATTACATATTTTCCATCACACACATTATAGTGAATTGGCACTGAAATACTGCACATTTTACATCACACAACATGATAGTGAAATGACACTTACATATTACACATTTACCATCACACAACATTATAGTGAATTATCACTTACACATTACACATTTTCCTTCACACAACATTATAGTGAATTGACACTTACATACTGCACTTTTCCATCACACAACATTATAGTGAATTGACACTTACATATTACACATTTTCTATCTCACTACATTATAGTGAATTTACCCTTACATGCTGCACATTTTCCATCACACAACATTATAGTGAATTATCACTTACAAATTACACATTTTCTATCACACAACATTATAGTGAACTGACCCTTACAAACTGCACATTTTCCATCACACGACATTATAGTGAATTGATACTTACATACTGCACATTTTCCGTCACACAACATTATAGTGAATTATCACTTACACATTGCACATTTTCCTTCACACAACATTATAGTGAATTGACACTTACATACTGCACATTTTCCATCACACAACATTATAGTGAATTTACCCTTACATGCTGCACATTTTCTATAACACATCATTCTAGTGAATTATCACTTACATATTACTCGATTATAGTAAATTGACACTTACATATTACTCATTTTCTATCACATAACGTTATAATGAATTAGAATTATATATTACACATTATCAATCACATACCATTATAATATATTGCCACTTACATATTGCACGTTTTCTATCACACAGCATTATAGTAAATTGACACTTACATACTGCACATGTGCTATCATACAACAGTATAATGAATTGACTGACATTTACATATAGCACATTTTCTATCACACAACATTATAGTGAATTGACACTGAAGTATTTCACATTTTCCATCACACAGCATTATAGTCAATTGACACTTACATATTGCACATTTTTTATCATACAACATTATAGTGAATTGACACTTACATATTACACCTTTTCTATCATACAACATGATAGTGAATTGACACTGAAGTATTGCACATTTTTTATCATACAACATTATAGTGAATTGACACTTACATATTACACCTTTTCTATCATACAACATGATAGTGAATTGACACTGAAGTATTGCACATTTTCCATCACACAACATTATAGTCAACTGACACGTACATATTGCACATTTTTTATCATACAACATCATAGTGAATTGACACTAACATATTACACATTTTACATCACACAACATGATAGTGAATTGACACTTACATATTACACATTTTCCATCACGCAACATTATAGTAAATTGACACTTACATATTACACATTTACCATCACACAACATTATAGTGAATTGTCACTTACATATTACACATTTTCCATCACACAACATTATAGTAAATTAACACTTACATATTACACTTTTACCATCACACAACATTATAGTAAATTGTCACTTACATATTACACATTTTCCATCACACAATATTATAGTGAATTGGCACTGAAATACTGCACATTTTACATCACACAACATGATAGTGAAATGACACTTACATATTACACATTTTCCTTCACACAACATTATAGTGAATTGACACTTACATACTGCACTTTTCCATCACACATTATAGTGAATTGACACTTACATATTACACATTTTCAGTCTCACTACATTATAGTGAATTTACCCTTACATGCTGCACATTTTCCATCACACAACATTATAGTGAATTATCACTTACAAATTACACATTTTCTATCACACAACATTATAGTGAACTGACCCTTACCAACTGCACATTTTCCATCACACAACATTATAGTGAATTATCACTTACAAATTACACATTTTCTATCACACATCATTATAGTGAACTGACCCTTACCAACTGCACATTTTCCATCACACAACATTATAGTGAATTGATACTTACATACTGCACATTTTCCGTCACACAACATTATAGTGAATTATCAATTACACATTACACATTTTCCTTCACACAACATTATAGTGAATTGACACTTACATACTGCACATTTTCCATCACACAACATTATAGTGAATTTACCCTTACATGCTGCACATTTTCTATAACACATCATTCTAGTGAATTATCACTTACATATTGCACGATTATAGTGAATTGACACTTACATATTACTCATTTTCTATCACATAACGTTATAATGAATTAAAATTATATATTACACATTATCAATCACCTACCATTATAATATATTGACACTTACATATTGCACGTTTTCTATCACACAGCATTATAGTAAATTGACACTTACATACTGCACATGTGCTATCATACAACAGTATAATGAATTGACTGACATTTACATATAGCACATTTTCTATCACACAACATTATAGTGAATTGACACTGAAGTATTTCACATTTTCCATCACACAGCATTATAGTCAATTGACACTTACATATTGCACAATTTTTATCATACAACATTATAGTGAATTGACACTTACATATTACACCTTTTCTATCATACAACATGATAGTGAATTGACACTGAAGTATTGCACATTTTCCATCACACAACATTATAGTCAATTGACACTAACATATTACACCTTTTCTATCATACAACAGTATAGTGAATTGACACCGACATATTGCACATTTTCTATCATACAACATTATAGTGAAATGACACTTATGTATTGCACATTTTCTATCTCACAACATTATAGTAAATTGACACTTACATATTGCAAATTTTCTATCACTCAACATTATAGTGAATTGACACTGAAGTATTGCACATTTTCCATCACACAACATTATAGTCAATTGACACTTACATATTGCACATTTTTTATCATATAACATTATAGTGAATTGACACTTACATATTACACAGTTTCTATCACACAACCTTACAGTGAATTGACACTTACATATTACACATTTTCTATCACTCAACATTATAGTGAATTGACACTGAAGTATTGCACATGTTCCATCACACAACATTATAGTCAATTGACACTTACATATTGCACATTTTTTATCATACAACATTATAGTGAATTGACACTTACATATTACACATTTTCTATCATACAACATGATAGTGAATTGACACTTACATATTACACCTTTTCTATCACACAACAGTATAGTGAATTGACACTGACATATTGCACATTTTCTATCATACAACATTATAGTGAACTGACACATTTTGCACATTTTCTATCACAAGACATTATAGTGAATTGGCAGTTAAATATTGCACATTTTCTATCAAACAACATAGTGCATTGACACTTACATATAACACATTTTCTTTCACACAACGTTTCAGTGAATTGACACTTACATGTTTTCCATCATACAACATAACATTGAACTGGCACTTGCATATTACACATTTTCCACCACACAACATTATAGTAAATTGGCACATATTTATTACAAATTTTCCAATCAAACAACATTAAAGTAAATTGACACTTACATATTACAAAACGTCTATCACACAACAATATAGCGAATTAAACATTACATACTGCGCATTTTCTAACACACACTATTGTAGTCAATCGTCATTTACATATTATACATTTTCCATCACACAACCTTGTTGTAAATTGTTACTTACATACTGCACATTTTCCGTCACACAACATTTCCGGTAAAGCTCTGCTCTTGTGAACACCCGAAGTCTTCTGTTCTCTTTTGGGTTGTGTCGGTGATTATCTGCAGTTTCTGCCTTTTTACACCAACGTGATATTTTCCAATACTTTATATGGTGGTTAACATTGCTTCTGACTTCCTGTCTCTACCCCATTGCACATCTTGAATGACCCATCTTGAATACAGCGGCTTGCATCAATTCCGATTGGCTCTATCATCAGGTACGATTTCCTACTCATCAGGTGTTTCATGTTTTAACAATTTTTTCAAATCCCTTCAAGAGTGTTATCCTTCCATTTTAGGACTTGTGTTCTGTACTAGGCTATTGCTTTTAACATTATCAATATGGTTTCACAAATGTATATACATACACCAAGTTTGTCTCTTACATCGTTGTGTATAAACTCATTGTATCCCACGTAAGAGTTTACAAAATTAGTTCACTACATTATGATAATATTGGCATGATACAATGTTCACGTACGCACGCACGCACATACAAAAACGCGCTAACTTCTACAATGATGTATACAAGATCAAGCACCTCGTGGTTAATGAGAGGAGAGAGCGGATTGCACGAATCTAAAGGCAACCTGTCAACATTCCCTACAGATAAACCACCAAGTACATAAAGATAGGACGACTGCCAATTATCTCTTCATAAAACGAGAAAACGGTCTATTGCAGCTAATTACCGCCATATCAGCATTGTGTGCTTAATTCTTCTAGAACACAAAGTTGCCTCCACTTTAGCGAAGCACATGAGTTCAACCTCATATACGAACTACAGCCAGATGGTCCGAGAGAAGAAGTCCTAGTCATCTGGCGAGAAATTGCAGTAAAGAAAGCAAGCGGATTTAATTCTCCTAGATTTAAGCCAGAAGTCCAACCTTGTAAAACTCCTGCACAGGCGCATAAGGACTTATGGTGTTAAAGGTGAGACACTGAACTGGATTCGGGTATTTCACAGTGACAGGAGGCATGTACCGTGGAAATCGAAGGCGAGAAATCAGGCACTATACCAGTCACATCTGGAGCACCTTCGGGTGCATATTGTTCACTGCCTGCAATTATCATCTAACACTTAAGGCTGTTTACTTAGACACAGAAGTTTACTTGAGTTTTATTCACAGATAAATAAACGATTTCATATTCCAGACACATTCCAGACTTAAACATATTTCAAAGTTGGAATACTAAGAGTGACATAGCATGAAACATATCTAAATGTTACAATGTCAAAACACACACTACCCACTAATTACATACTAATTACATACTACACGGGCAGACACTAAAAGGTGAATTAATGTGGGAATATATTCAAAGACGTTTATTATTGAGAGTTCTGATCAACTTTGCAAAGATAAACTAAGGATCAAAATCGGATATGACCATTCGAAGTTGCTCTAAAACGGATATGGGAGCTGCCATTTTGAAATGACGTCATAGGCTCGTAGCCTCCCGCAAAAGAGTACAACGGCGGTGGCTTTTAGGAGTCCAGTGAACGGCTTGTAGAACTACATTGTAAACACGAAAAATGTAAATCTACACCAGACAGCAGGTTTAAACAGCAATAACGTCTGCCATATCAATGCAGATTGAAAGCATCTTGTACTAGTCGCGAATCCCAGAATTGGCTAGAACATACATGTATTGACAAGCAACTATCCCCTTAGAAAGACATATTTCAATTTGACCCATATTATAAATCGCTGAAGGTATAACTTGGTTAAAAAGAGCTACATGTTAAAGTAGCTATCCCGCCAACAACAGCCAAACGTTACAGCACATGTACACCGTTTCTAAACCTACTGACGATGACATATCAATATATAACTTACATTTTTTGAGAAAACAAAGTTTATAGTGGTCGTTGAATGCTACATTTCCTGTTCTACTTTTATATCTATACTTCTATAGACACAATATAAACGGCTTTAACCAGCAAGGCCAAACACCAAAACTGGAGCGTCGAATTAAGAGTTACCATCTCATAATTCATTTTACGCATATTCAATTGCGAGTATTTTAAGAACCCGTGAAAAAAACTATATACAGAGTATATACAATACAGAGTATAGTTATATAAACAAGTTATATTCATCTCGCAAACAAACAAATTTCCAAGTCATGGACCTCAAACTGGTCGACATTTGTCTTTTGTAAGTTCCTCTGATACGATCACCAGATGTTCCACTAACCTGAAAGAAAACTAAATCAAACTTCTTCTCTAAATTCGGTTTCGGAAAAGAGGATATCGGGTCTTCCACGTAACTACCACATAGTGCCACACGCCTTTCAAAAATCAATTCTTTTACAGTCATGGAATATTTAAATGGCTGCCTCCAGCTAGTCTCTGCGCATGTCAACAAGTCGCCCGAGTTAGCTTTTGCGCATGTCATCAAGTCGCCCGAGTGAAAAAAAGGGAAGTTTATTTCTTCCTCCACATAAAATGTACATTTGCTGGTTCGACATGACGAAGTTATGTTCCCCAATGGCGTCAACTTTATCGCCAACTCTGCTTGCGTCAGATCCTGAAATTCCTGACTTGCGTTGGCAATACCTTCTGGAAACGTTGGAAAAAGATAAAGAATAATTGGCCCGTTCTTGAAAATAAGACGGAACCAGCGTGGAATTTGTGGGGATATTGCCCGGTATGTTTCGTTTAGTGCGCGGGCTTCCCTTTCCTCCACGTAATTAATATATTTCATGTAAATTAGGATGCCTTTTACTTCCGGGTCGTCTCTATCAATATCTCCGAGGTCATATACTTGTTTAGTATGTTGTATTTCATTAGCAACGAGTGAATTGACAGACAAGTAGCCAGTTTGGAAAATGGTGTCACGTACATCTCGTAAAGTGTCGAATTCTTGATTAAATGTTGAACATAACCGTTTTCTTTCATATGTCAGTTGATCAAGATGGTCTGTTGTCAGTCTGTTAGAATGGGTTGTTGCTGAAGGTTGGAAGGAGACGGTTACGATTTTATCTCCAACATCTGCCTTCTTGGTAAAAAAGTGATTGTCAAAGTAGTCATCAACTTCTTTGACGTCGTATGTACGCCGGAAGAGATTACGCCTTCGTCCCCACTTGGCTAAAACATAATATAATTTATTAAATGCCTACACATCGTCGTTCGCCGTCTAAAACCTCAAGTAAACCTTTTTTGCGAAAATTGATTTTGTTGTTGTTATTTATTAGAATTAATAAACTCTGCTACACATAAATAGACAAATTCGAATATAAAAGCCAATGAGAACTATACCGCATGTTCATGTAACGAAATCTCGTATATCCATATATTAATTGGTTTGTTTCGGGAACAACTTGTAACTACCAAACTTTGTATAGTTTAAACATTTATTTTACATCGATTGCGAAACAAGTTATTGCAACTTAGATTTATCACTCTCGATGGCTTCCTGGGTAGAACCAGTACTAAGCAAGGTGGATTAATTATCTTGCCCAAGGATAAATAACGTGGCCGCGGCGAGGATCGAACCCACGACCTCTCGATTCTGAATTCGGCGCTCTACCACTGGACCACGCACTCCACACTCGACCACTCCACACTGGACCACGCACTCCACACTGGACCACGCACTCCACATTGTATGAGGGTAAAGGATAAAATCAAAGAGAAAAGCAGAGACTTCACTTATAATAATAATTATAATGGCATCGAGTAAACTGATATGTTGCGTAACATTTTTATAAATTTGATAAAAGTAAAAAGGATAAACATATTGTTCCACAAAAGCAATGTATCCTTAATTTTATTTAAAGTTCATAATTTCATTCTTATCTCTATATAAAGACATATTCATGAATCATGATACCCTGAAAATGAAAATCGAAACTGGGTAAATTCTGGTACAAGCGACACTAGTCACTCGGAATTAAGCCGCACCATCTTTTTTTACTAGATTCTCAACCCCTCCCACCCTGATTTGTATTAGGCCTCTCCGAAATTTTGTATTGCCTTTGAACCTCAATTTTCATAAAATGATAGTAATTCTGGAAAAAAGTTTGATAGGAAAAATCAGGTGATTTAAACTTTTGCGCTCCCAAAATGAATTTACCCCTTAACCGTATTGCCTTTTCCATCAAACGCTAAGTTAAAACAAATAAATAATCTTACGTTCGAATTTATTTGGGACTCAAAGCCCGATAAAATCGAAAGAAATGTGCTAACCAAAAGTTATCAAAATGGTGGTCTAAAAATGATTGATATCCATAAATTTATTTTATCCCAAAAAGCAAGTTGGATCAAAAGACTATTTGACGAAAATAATTCTGGATTGTGGAAACGTTATTACCTGTCTAAACTTGAACAATACGGCGGAAACACATTTTCGAATGTAACTTTGAAGAAAGAAACGTAATAAACATGTTCAAAAAATACATATTTTTACAGCACATAATCACGCCATGGATAAAAATAAAAAATGATAATAAAATAAACATTGGCAAAGAAATAATCTGGAATAACGCTCAAATACAAATTGAAGGACATAATACATGGTTTAATAATGGAATAAAATACATAGAACAAATATATTTTTACAGGAAAAGAAATTTCTATACATTTGTAGAATTTAGTGAACTTTGTTTTTTGTATTTATATATACAGGAGCATCTTTGTGTTTTACTTATATTGCCTATTAATGCTGCCTTGTTGGTTAGAGAATGGCTGGGATTTCTTTATTTACACTGTCTCGTTGTATTGAGATTACAGTAAGGTAAGTGTGAGGTTTGGTAATCCATAGAACCTGGTTCCCCAGCGGCCTTTTTTGCCACTGACCGTTCCAAGGCGGTAGCCCTTTTGTCAACCCTTTTGTGTTTGTGATGTCTTATTTGACATTTTATTCATCTTTGTTTCTGTGTGTGTTTGTGGTTGACTGTAGTCCTTGAATGCTACTTTTCCTGTTCGATTTTTATATCATTATTATTGACATACCAGTTACAGGTTCTCTCAAATATAACCAACTTATTTCAGTTATTTCAAAACAGTGGAAAGATCGTCTTAAAATTGAACAAATTAATACCGAGCCTTTACTTAAAAAACGTTAAAAAAAAAAATTACTTCAGAAAAGGCAAACAAGTTTCTTTACAACTTCCAAATAAACAAAGAAACAATGCAGAAAACTAAACAACACAAATGAGAAAATATGTCCAACAAAACCGATCTTAATTGGAATAACATATAACAAATAGTTTATATCCACAATAGACTCCAAACTAAGAAATGTTCAATATAAATATGTAGTGCGAATTATCCCAACAAGAAATAGAGCTTAAACCATATAAATTAAAAATGTTAAAAAACGGAGAGTCTATCTCGAACAGAATATTTAAAATGATACGAATTGGAAAAGCTACAGATCTCTATATCTCTCTTCCTTCTCCTTTTAGTATCAACCTTCTGATACTCATATTTGATGGATTATTTCAAACAACGAAAATCAAAGGGATATGATTACCGAAGGTGTTACCTTCGGAGAAACTTGTACTAGTTAAATGTGTCAAATTAAATGCACTACTATATTTTTCTGCCAATATACATAAAATGACAATCGTTTGAACACATGCATTTTAAAAACAAAATGATATATCTTTATAAATTATAAGACACATATATGTTTGAAATTTCCCTGTTCAGTTATGTTAGCTATGTTTTGTATTACGCAACACATTGATGAAATAAAATATTAAATAAAAAAAAAGAGTAATTTTGGATCAAAACTGATAGAAAATACAAAAGAAATCACCCCTCCCAAAATTTTACAAAAACATAATAAAATGAGAATCTAGCAATTATTTTATTGGGGCCTAATGGCAAAAATTCTAAATAATACCGTTGACACATCTCTGGACCGTCTGATATTTCGCCTGCTTCTATGCAACTGTATCCAGATTTTTGGGCGTAACCTGCCATCCTTTGTTTGGTTTGCCAAGCGTGAAGCGTGGTATCCGGCCGTTACCAAGACTACCAGCTACTTCGGTCATGTGTAAAATGGAAACCAGCCTCCATATAAGTGTGCCGATGTACCAAAAGTATTAAAAGCGTTAGGACATTAACGTTTCTTGGGAACGACGTCAACTGTTGTTAAGACGTCAAAATAATCACGTGATAGCAGACGTGAATGGAATTCGTGATAACAGATGTGAATGGAATTTAAAGATTATCTATTTTGTAATAAGTGTATTGCTATATTGGTGATAGGACATGGGATCAATTTCTCTGTAAATTATATTCGCCGAAGCCGAACATGCCCTGTCTGTAAATTATATTCACCCGATACGAACACGCCCTGCCTGTAAATTATAGTTACCGCAGCCAATAGGCAGGGAATGTGAATCCATGCCTCAAGAAGAATCCAAATAATCCACGTTTTCTGCTTTATTCCGCCAATTTTCCCGTAGGGCGAGGCTATTCGCGCGACGGTCGTGTCGATAAGGACAATTATCGGCACGTCAGAAACAAAATATCGACGATGTTATAAAACGATGGATCTAATTTCAAATTAGGTAAACAACATTAACATAATTTCATATAGTTCAATATTTTTGTTACCATCGCTGTCTAAAGGAGTGTTGCAATAATATCTGTAATAGTTTATTGGTTGATTTTTCTATGTTAACGGTGGTAACACACGGACAATAGAAAATGATTATAAAACACACACAATGTAACGGACAAAACAAGAACCAGGATTCGTATGTCTGTGATAACCGATAAGGTCTGGAGGAATTTTCGGATATGAACTCTTACACGTCCTTAATCCTTTCGCTGCCACAGTCGAAGACATTGCATTTTGCGACCCTTGTAGACCCAGATCAACCTGTCCATAATGTGCATACTGATCAGGGTTTACACTGTACCCACTCGGTAAGAATGTTTCCATAACACTTTATAAACAAAATATCACTGGAAGGTTTGAATTTAAATTTTAGCAGACGACATTTAAAATTTGGCGGCGAAAGGGTTAATTTCTTAAATCAAACACCTTCATTTAACAAAGTAACGTAAATTACGGTAACTTGGACTCACGAGTATTCAAGGTAAAAACATTAAGTGAAACGAACGTTTGTATTCTAAAAAGCATAAATAATGTTCGAAATTAGTTGTTACACTCAACGATGTCAAAGGGAATGTTGCAATAACCCTTTAATAGTTTACTGGATGATTCTTTTAGATTCGTTTTAACACGCGGAAATAGAAAATGATTTAAAAACACACAATGTAACGGACATTAGTGTTTGCCCTACTTTTTCCTCCAATCAGACGGTGAGGAATTTTAAAAAAATGTCGAACTTATTCATGTAAATTTCTAACGATCACCAATTTTAACCATTTAATCATTAAGTAATCGCTTACTAATTGAAACGCGCTTGTATTGGCGCGAACGTGTTAAGACGCATGGTTTCGTAGAAGCGCGGGGGAAAGTAGGGCAAACACTAAGTCAGTTGCGCTCCTTCCCTTAGGGTTTCTTAATTGTTAAAATTTCACTTCATAGCCTCTAACTAATACTTACACGGACCAAACATTGTTCACAACATGGACACGTATGTCTGTGATACCTGTTAGGTTTGGAGTAATTTTCGGATGTAACATGTTTAATACTCTGAATTTCTTAAGTCAGAACACTCATTTAACAAGGTAACTTAAAGGGAATGAGGCGACACAGCCAAACAATCTTTGTTATTGAGAGTTCTTAAAAACTTGGAAAAGGGTGAAAGAATTATCAAAATCGGATAATAAAGAAAGAAGATATGTTATTTGAAGCTTCTGTTAAAACGGATACGCAAGCCGCCATTTTGATAGCTATGACATCACAGTTCTCATTGACCATATAGGGAATATTTATAAATATGAACATTTACTGATTTATATAGGGGAATGTATTAAAAACATGTATACTTAATGGCAATAATGATTTATATGACCAATAAAGGATTTTACATTTATTTGCAGTGATTTCCTTTGCTTTAAATGATATTATTCCATATATGGTAATTTGGAACAAAATTTCAAGAACTCTCAATAATAGAGCTTGTTTGGCTGTGTCGCTACATAACGCAGTTAAGGTATGAAACCACTAATTATTTTCCCCATAGACACCAATGTTAAAGTGCCATATATTAATGATTTGCTGCAACTTCAACTCAAATATGGATAATGCAGCAGTGTAATTTCAGAAAGAAAACTAATTTTCCACTTGAAAAATCACCAGGAAAGGTGGGGTCACAAGACAGGTAAACAATTTCTTGTTTGTTTGCTAAACAGGTCAAAGGTATAGCTGTTTTCAGTGATGGTTGCTCACAAAGTGTAAGCATAGAGTCGAAATTTAGAAAATGTTCATCAGTTATCCAGTAAAACCTATTAATACGCTTCTTATACATACAACCACACAATCGAACAGAAATGGGCAGCTTTCTCTTACTTATAATGCCCATTTCCATCAAAGAAGGAGCGGATTACTGCATTCGAATACACCTCGGAGGTTTACATGTAATTAGTGGTGGTAAACCTCAAGGGCTATTGGTCTCAAAGATGGCCGACCAATAGTCCTTAATAACGCAGGTATCCAAGGTATAAAAAGTAAGTGAAACGAAAATTTGTATTATAAAAAGCATAAATAATGAAAATATAATATATCAAAATATATATATATACTCAAATTTGGTCAATTGTCGAGGGTCTTATATACTCTCCATATGATATATACAGCGACTGTTGGGCCAAAATACGTACTATTGGGTCTAGACCCTATAATCTGTTATCAGTATCAAACGTCCCAGACCCAACACTCGCTTCTGATATTTATTTAAGGCCCGACAACAGACCAAGTTTAAAACTCTATATATATATCGTTTGTTGTTTCCGTTTGTTCCATACCACGAAGAGCAATCAGAACTGCTTCAGTGATTTCCTAATACAATGTTTTATATGTACTATAGATGACATCGTATGCTGTTTCCGTTTGTTCCATACCACACAGAGCAATCAGAAATGCTTCAGTCATTTGTTTTATATATACATATAGATGACATCGTTTGTTGTTTCCGTTTGTTCCATACCACACAGAGCAATCAGAACTGCTTTAGTGATTTCCTAATACAATTTTTATATCAACGTTTTATATATACATATAGATGACATCGTTTGTTGTTTCCGTTTGTTCCATACCACACAGAGCAATCAGAAATGCTTCAGTCATTTGTTTTATATATACATATAGATGACATCGTTTGTTGTTTCCGTTTGTTCCATAACACACAGAGCAATCAGAAATGCTTCAGTCATTTGTTTTATATATACATATAGATGACATCGTTTGTTGTTTCCGTTTGTTCCATACCACACAGAGCAATCAGAACTGCTTTAGTGATTTCCTAATACAATTTTTATATCAACGTTTTATATATACATATAGATGACATCGTTTGTTGTTTCCGTTTGTTCCATACCACACAGAGCAATCAGAAATGCTTCAGTCATTTGTTTTATATATACATATAGATGACATCGTTTGTTGTTTCCGTTTGTTCCATAACACACAGAGCAATCAGAAATGATTCAGTCATTTGTTTTATATATACATATAGATGACATCGTTTGTTGTTTCCGTTTGTTCCATACCACGTAGAGCAATCAGAACTGCTTCAATGATTTCCTAATACAATGTTTTAATGGTAACGGAAATCAACATTTCAGATTGCATATTGAGAAGGACGTAAAAGGCAATGATTCAGTCTTTTTTTTTTCATGTTTATTACAATGTAATTTTCGGCGGTTGAGTGGTAAAGAATTTACGGAATCCTGTTAGTGCCATCATTTACTACAGTACTAAATTTCGACGATTTCACACGACAACTAGAAAACTTGAAGTTTTTGCGCGATAGGTAAAATCCACTTTAATTCATTTTCATTTTGTCATTTTTTGTCATGTTCATTAAAGGTCTTCATTTTCATCCCTGTATTTTTCAGGTGCTACTTGACTGGGGCAGAAAACAATGACAATTGCTCCAGCAAATAATGAAATGTTTACATTAGAATTTACAACTCTGCAGTTCTGCAGGTAAGAAGGTTCTATGACCATTCTGCATATTTTCATCTAGATGTAAATGGAGAGTGGGCTTGGAATGTTCATCCTGTTGGCGCTATATAACCTTTTTTGTGTAGGTGCGCCTTAAAATCTCAGTTCAGTTCAACGATCCCAAACCAGCAGTGAGTACATTTGGATAACGAAAGGTTTAACTATAAATGATATATGATTGATTTATGTTTGCTTTTAATTATAATAATAAAGTTAATAAAGTTGTAAGTTGTACGTTTTGTGTTCTCTGAGTGGAGGGTCTGGAGGAATTTGGGCGTCATTGTATGACCTAATACAATTTATTCCAAATAATTTGCAATTTTAACACTGGTCAGCTCATAAGTGTTCTCTCTTAAAGGGACACAAGGACATTTTGATTTTTTAAAAACTTGCAATAATAAACAGTAATTTGCAAAGACATCTTTTGAACTATTAAAAAATTAATTTGATTTTAAAAATGCAAATTATAAAGGAAAACTAATGGGACGCCGCGAGTTTTAAGAAAAATCAAGATTGCTATATGTCCCTTTAAACTGGATAGAACATAAGGACCAGCTTAGTGAAAAACGTTCTATGTAGCTTTTAATAGTAACTCAAGATATCAACCTGGTGGTTTTGTTGTGCCTTTAGATATAGAGAACAGAAATTTAAAATATCAATATACCTTAGTATGGCTTTGTGTTTCCATGGAAAAAGGCCAATTTATCTCAATGTTCATTCAACCGTTGAAGTTCTCTTTTAGACTAGTGTTATCTTGGTGCCTTTTGATGTATAGAACTTTCTAATATTAATATTGTTGGCATTTAATGGAAAAGAAGTTGAAGATTTGTGTCAACATTTCATTTTCAGAACTTAACTATAAAACCATTTAAACAGTCTTCTTGAAAAATTCTTCACACTTCATTCAAACTAGTGGTCTTGTGGTATGATATAGAAGAGGTAGCACTTTATTTCAAAATCTGGAAGCCATAGGCCCATTTGATCATACATACAATACAACCATATACATTTGTTTTAACAGAAGTAGCAAGATTCGTACATACATGTACAACACATATCAGATGCAAAGGGTATACAAAGTTACACTGTTTACTTCTGACTTGAGAATGAAGAACAAACAAACAAACAATCAGCCTGAAACAATACAATACAAAAAGACATATATATATTGTAAAACCGACATACTTGAACATGTCTCAATTTGCAATTCAGAATTCACGGGGAAGGTGACTAAACATGTAGAGATATATGAATGTGTTGGTTGTTGTATAATAGATAACCATATTCTTACCATGCACATATTAGCACATAAACATCCAATTCAAACAGGATCGAGATTTTCAAACATAGCTTATATATACTAAAGGAAAACAAAAACGCAATTTGGGAGTTTCCGCTATATATTGGATGTGTAATATGCTGATGTTAATCGAATGGTACGTGGCTACATTGGACTTTTATACATTATATAGAACATGTCCGAGTGGCGTTTCTTTTTCCTTTACTATAAATTATATAACTAATTTTAATAGTTGCATTTTCATGGAAACAACATTTCATTCAGTACTTCACCTATAATGTGTTGTTTTTTTATTATATTATTTGAAATGACATCATTCATTCATTCTTCCAGATTTCTCTGACACACATGGAAACGTGGCTCCATCGTATATGGATTGACTACTATATAATGTTCAGCAACTCTGCAATTCTGCTAAGCCCATTCTCCATATTTTATCTTGATGTAAATGGAGGATGAGCCTGGCATGTTCATTCCATGTAACCGTTCATGTGTTGATGCGCCATAAAACCCAATTCAGTTCAATTCATCGTCCATATTCTGTTATAGAAAGCATGCTAATTGTTTGTACATGTATGTAAATGAAAGCTAAATTATTATATGGAAATAAAGAAAAACAAAGAAAAACGGAAATAAAGGAAAACAAGCTTTTAACATAGTTTTCCTTTTACAATTATTTTTTACAACAATCAAACTGGCCATAAACAGACAGACAGGCTTATGTAACTTGTTTATCGTCGATAAGCTTTTTCACCAAAATTAGTTAATAAAGGTTTATTTCAAGTAGATCTCAGACGAATTCTAAAGTTTTGCATAATCAATGCATGCATTATAGAGTTATTGCCCTTGGTTATGACAATTAATATAGTAAATTAATTTGGATTTTCACCAAAGCTGGGTTGAAGGCTGGTGGAAGTAAGATATTGCAGGAGTTCAACTCTCAGGAGAAAAATGCATGCTTTATATATTTATATATTTAAGAACCATTTAGGAACCCTGACCCACAGAGTATAAATGCATTCTTTACCGATATACGGTGAAACTGTCCTATTTAACTAAATTTAATTAAAGTACAATTTGAATAATTTGCTTATCGCAGACTTCACCTTAATAAGATCACATCCCCGCTGAGCTATAAGCTGGAGCGAAGACCACAAAAGCGCGGTAAGCCATTGTTTCAGTGTTTGTAAACTTGATTTTCACTGAGTTACGTATTTTAGGAGGAACAACAATATATACATACATATATATTTCTGACGCGTTACTTCTAGAATGCGAAAACTGCTTAACAAGAGACGCATTATTGTTTGATTAAACGTGTAAATACTAATAGTTACTTTTTTTTTATTATATGTCTTAACGCGTTAGAAAATGTTGAATTATCTTTACTTTTCTGTTGAATATATAGGGGAAATCTCGTTTCTAACACGTTAGAAAATCGAAAATCGAGAGTAATGTGTTAGAGATTTATGGGTAACACGTTACTTTTTCTAACGCGTTACTTTTGGGACTTATGACATGATCTCATATAGGAATGGTGTAGTAGGAACAACAATATATACATACACTCAAGAGATATGAAAACGCAACACGGGAATTTCCGCTATATATTGTATGTACAGTATGCTGCTTTTAATCGAATGGTACATGGCTACGTAAGACCTTTCCTTTTGGAAAAAATACTAAGACAACAAATAATACAGCAAATAGTATTCCTTCAATGTTTCATTATTGACAGAGTACGCGTTTGGCTCAATCATGTGTGCAAACTTAGGATGCAACGTTTTGCAAACTATTTACGTTAAATACAGTACTGAACTAGCTCAGTTTTTCAAAGAGCAACTTTAACATTTATGAAGTTCTTGTTACAAGGTGTAGTGTGATTAAAACGTCTACAACATCACAGTTGTGTCCTTTCTCTAGTTAACTGCAACTTTTTTTTTAAAAAACATCTTGGGATTTCTTTGGAATATTATGTGCAATTATGTGTGCAGTATATAGAATATATAGCGGAAATTCCCGTGTTGCGTTTTCATATCTCTTGAGTGTAGGATAAACACATTATTTTTTCTTATTGTAGCATTTTCTATGCGTTGCAACAACAATTTTAGCAGTGATGATTGCACGTTATTATAATGCATGGGTGTAGGCAAGTACGGTGGTTGTTTATGCAGCATTGTGTTATGTCTTCAGAAACCTCGTCGAAAGTGACAACTGGAGTCGTGTCGCATACTCTTCCTGTATTCCGAAGGGAAGGAGTCATAGCTACATAGTGAGAATATAAATCATAAGAGCTATGATTCTCACAGCTAAGATTAGGGTCGCTACTCGTTACAGAATGCAGAATGTTACAGTTACATTTGTGAACCAGATAGATATATATATATACAAGCAAGGTTTTACGCAAGCGTAAAATAGCTGCCGAGAGAAAATATAATTATTTCTGGGTAGGAACTGGGAACAAACAGACCAAGTCACGGGTTTTAAAACAATATTCAAAAAAGAGTTGTCACGGAGACGTAAACACGCCATGACCGTTTTTTTTTACAAGACAAGACACTTTCTTCCCAATATGTGCTACCAAACATTTTTAATCAAGGTGGGCGAATCCTTGACATGCCTTACAAATTGATTACATATTCACCTTTGTAGCACGACGTGCTAAAGTACACATCAGCACAGAAATACAATTACTCACATGTATGGGATGCGTTTGCGTTAGCGTGCATTACAACACAGATACACTGTTCATTGCTACCATGTGTAATTATAAGATTGCAAAGTGAAAAAAATCAAAGAAACTATTCATTACTACCTTACCATGTGCATATAAGAGTCGGAATAAGAATACAGTTACGTTTGTGAACCAGATAGGTATTTAAGAATACAGTTAAAGTTGTGAAGCAGATAGGTATATAAGAATACAGTTACATTTGTGGACCAGATAGATATATAAGAATATAGTTTAAATATGCGACGGTGATGATAAGCACATAGCAAACAGCATGGTCAATAACCTCTGGTAATCACCTACTGTTTGGGGCGCCTGTTTCTGAAAAAAAAATCAGAAAATTTAAATAGTACGTATAAATAAGTTGAATATCACAGAAAATGACATTTTGAGTACCTTCAACTATCTTGAATACGTTACTTTTCAAACATTGTTTTTGATCTGGATTGAATCCGCGACCTCTCGTACGGTAGGCCGACTCTCCACCATTAGACACCGTTGATTGTTTTTTAGAATTTCTATCCCAAAATGTTTTTTATATGTTTAATAAATCTAAATTAAGACATCCTGAAAGTAATGTTTAGCTAACTGAAGTAAATGAAAATGTTCTGCTGCCCACAGTCAGCAATGAATTTACATGGGAAAAGCACTATCAAAAAGTATTTTGGCTGTAAAATATTTATTTCTCGGTGGCTGTCCACAAATCATTATTACCGGTAATAAGTATATGAATAATTCATAACAAATTGTTTTTGCATATTACTATTTGCTAATTATACATTGAGGCGTAGGTAAAATATTCCAAATGACTTCTAATGTTATTACCTTTTATTTAATTATACGCAAGCATGTTTAAATATATTAATAAATCCAGATGGAGTTTTGAAAGCTTGCTAATACTTCACGATTTGCTGTGTGTTTCGTGTTTTACACATTTGATTATACAGATAATACCATCACAGAGATACCTAGCCGTCCACGTAGACCCATAAACTCGAGAGCCAGGACCAAACAGAGCCAATTAGGACAAAGAACCTGTAAAATGATAACGGGTTATATCTATAGTACCCGTAAGATGATAACGGGTTATATCTATAGTACCTGTAAGATGATAACGGGTTATATCTATAGTACCTGTAAGATGATAACGGGTAATATATATAGTACCTGTGAGATGATGACGGATTATATCTATAGTACCTGTAAGATGATAACGGGTTATATCTATAGTACCTGTAAGATGATAACGGGTTATATCTATAGTACCTGTAAGATGATACCGGGTTATATCTATAGTACCTGTAAGATGATAACGGGTTATATCTATAGTACCTGTAAGATGATAACGGGTTATATCTGTAGTACCTGTAAGATGATAACGGGTTATATCTGTAGTACCTGTAAGATGATAACGGGTTATATCTATAGTACCTGTAAAATGATAACGGGTTATATCTATACCGTCAAACATGTTAACAGTTTAGTTTAATAGTTTATTTGCGTCTCATTGTTTACAATCAAATATGCATACATATATGCATTATTTCATACTTAAAACATGAATTGTAAACACCATTCTAAAAGAATTATAGGAGACGATATTATTGCACATTAACATATACCATTCAATAATTCATATCAAAGCATAATTATCATTTTGGCCTGTACAGGAGTTACTAATAATTAATTTAGTGTGATAAGAATTGGACAACTATTGTTAATCAACCTTATGAGTATCACGTATATGATACTCAAAGTTTAAAATGCCATTAAAATGAGTTTGGGTAAACTGTGAAATTTGTAAATAAGCACCCGGTGATTATCCACCTAATAAGCGCAAATAAAGAAATACTAAAAGATCCGTTATCACATCAGGTCAGACCTGTTATGAACTGATTAACAATAACTGTCCAACAATAAATAAAACACAGTACATATAAGTCGTCTGATTAAAACAATGTAACATTTTTTATACAGATAAGAATGTAAGAATTATACAGTGTGGCAGCACTATTCAGCTGGTCATTGAGCTCGATGTTAAAAGACGCCATAAAATCAAAATAAACCAAAAGTTGTAAATACGTGCGACGTGTAGGATTCAGATATGTAATTAAAGTTAGATTCCTTCTAACTCGAACCCTCAGGTCCTTTTGTACTAAGGTTGCCTGATTAATGACTGATACAGACTTGTACTCAGCTGTTCAACTTGTGGGCTATGTTACAAGCGAGTTAGCATGCCACAGAGGTTGACTGACAGTCAAAGGGTACCTAAAGGAATCGTAGTTCTGAAATGCAGTTTCTAGCTCCGCCCTCTATTGTTCATGGGTTCCCACAAACATTGGCCATGTGTTCTTGCCTTTGGTACAGGTTATAGTGTTCGTTATATTGTCTCAAATCTAGGGTGGATATAGGCTTGGTTGTGGTCGTTAATTATGCCCCGGAGGCGGATTGTGAATAAACAAGCAAAACAGATGGAGAACAAATTACCTGTAATGTGGATGGGAAAGAAACTGTTAGAGGTCAACTGGGCTTTCGTCGAACTTTATCCTGCCCAACTGTATTGTGAGGGTGTCCTGAAGCGCTTAAAAATCTTCATCAAATCCCCAAATCCACCTCAATCCCAACAAATATACGTGGTAAAATGCAGTTATTGTACCATATACTCCTCAAAAATGAATAACTGTTTATGGTCCAAGGGTAGTCTAATGTGAGATGGGGTTCCAAGGGCAGTTATCCCTTGTTGTCAGGAACGAAGCCCCCTGAAGCCGGAAAGGTCTGTGGTTGAATTTCATGAATTTTAGGTTATATGTTTACTCTTTCATACCGTTCATATTATCGTTTTAAATTAATTCATTTAGGCCTAAGTTACGTGATAATTATTTCGATGTAGAATGTTGTGACTTGATTTCACGAGTATCGCGCAGACAGTACACAAGAAACAATTGGGAGAACTTGGTGGTTTGACAGGGTGCTGGGCGGACATTATCAACGCACAAGTCGAGAATGTGACGGTTAATTTCGTGAGTATCGTGCAGACAACTACAGCTAGAAAAGAAACAAGTGGGCGAAGTTGCTGGTTTGACAGAGTACTCAGGGTGGACCCTTTTGGGACATTTTCACAATGCTTTTCACAATGAGTTTTTACATTTTGCTCGGGGATAACAAGTTATTTTTGCACATATTGTGACAACATATTATTATTTTTTTAAACTCATATATACATGTATAATGAAACAAATATATATTTAATAGATGATTAATGTGTATTTGAATTGCGACCTGTCACCTTAGCCTACAGATTTTCTGATTTGAGAATCCATAGTTTCCAGTTGGTACCACGAGGAGGTGTGACTAGGACTTGTTGTTATATAAAGCGTAATTCATAACGTTTTATATTACAACCATTTACCAACCATTCCGGCTTCTCATGGACGATAGCACGGATGACATGACAGTGCACTGTCACGTGTGGGAGGAAACCGGAGTACCCGGGGAAAACCCACGTGTCCGAGAGGCGACTCTCTATAACAAATCCGAGACGGGGCAACTAACCCGGGTGGATTTGATGAAAAGTGAGTGCGCTTCCCGACACCCTTAGCTGGCTGGATGGCTGGACCTGGCTGGTTAGCTGGGATGGCTGTCTGGTTGGTGTATTCGTCATTTTCAGCACATTTTAGGCTATATCTGATAGTCGATTTTTAAGTGGTGGACGCAGACCACCGACTTTTTCCTATGAAGGCGGATGTATAATCTGGAAGACAAGCTTGAGATGTATTACGATGAAGAATCTGGAATGGTCTGTCATTTTAGCACGTTTTGGTCTATATATGTAGAATCTGGAAGTTGGGCTGGAGATGTAAACATTGAAATCGGATATAACATCTGGAAGATGGACTGGAGATTTATTACAATGATGTCGGTTGTAGAATCTGGAAGACGGGTGAATATTTTTTACAATGAAAATGGATGTAGAATCTGGAATATTTTTTGGTTTGTTTGTCTGGCGTTTTACGTCATTTTTACACATGTTAGGCCGCCATAGTTGGTTGATTGGCTGAGTGCTGTTTAACGTCATTTCAGCACATTTTATGCTATATATGACATTCGATTTTATGCAAAACTGACACCGGGGCGATATAATCAAGCTTTATGCTTTGTGGTTTCAGAAGATGGATGTAGAAGCGGCACATAGGCCATATATGACGGTCGATTATTTTGTGGTAGAGGTAGACAATCCCATTTTTCCTGGTTAGAAACGGTAGTACTGTATGCCTCCCGCCATCCGTAAGAATCAATACTTCTCACTTGACAAGTCGAGCTCCCAGTGGGGTTCGAACCCGCAGCGGGAATCTGAAAGATGGGTTTGAGATGCGTTTCAATGAAGACGGTTGTAGAATCTGGAAGATGGGTTTGAGATGTATTACAATGAAGACTGTTGTAGAATCTGGAAGATGGGTTTGAGATGTGTTACAATGAAGACTGTTGTAGAATCTGGAAGATGGGTTTGAGATGTGTTACAATGAAGATGGTTGTAGAATACCGAAGACGAATATGTCTATAGGCAAAAACCTGGTTGTTTGAGGTGACTAGTTGTTCTATTTCCATATAAACTGATGTAGAATCTTGGAAACAGGCTAAAGATGTATTACAATGAACACGGTTGTAAAATCTGGATGACAGGCTGGTGAAGACGTGTCAGAATCTGGAAGATATGCAAACATGTATTACAATGAAGACAGTTGTATAATCTGGAAGCATGAAGAAAACGATATAGTGTTTTAGTACATGTACATGTAAATAGTTAAATCAAGGCCAGAAACTAGTTACATATACTATATTTTACCGTTTCACTTCTCCGTGCTTAAAATTCAATGCAGTTGGGACAGATATATATTATAAAGTAAACTACATTAGAGTAATATATTAATCCCTCGAATTCAAATTTCTTGGTCTTCTTGACAACCACGGAAGCACAAAAGCTGTTGCGATGTAATTCAAACAGGTAGGTCAATGTCTAATTTATATGAATAGATGTCATCAATGTGTAAACAACGGTTTTGTATAAATTTTACAAACTATAGATACCAATAATAAAACTGTGATCCTAACAGCCGAATTCATTCCACAAGAAAAACTGACGCGATGTCTGCATGTATAGTAACAAGGCATTAACAGTTTTTAAATTTATTCAGCTGATGCAATCTTCAAGCCAGCAAGAGCTTTAAGGTTTGTTAGGGAAGCATTTATTATTCGCAATATTGCAATGTATGATGAGTAAAATGTTTTATGTTCATCCTCATTGGACATAAAATGTAAATTATTAAAACTTCAAATAGTAACATGAAACTATGTAATAGGAATAGATAAATCATTATAACAGGGTACATACGTGCGCCAGCGTGAATGTGCCAGACATTTTAGGAGTAAATGGGTGAGTTGTATGAGTGTATGTATGCTTTGTGTGTTTGTACTTTTTCATTGTTAAATGTAAAAATTGCATTGACCTGTCACAAATCAACAAATGTAATATACTACTCAAAATTTGCTAAGGATCACTTTTATTCTTCCATATAATTTTATTAGAAATTAATTCACAATAACGATATTAATTTCATTGATACTTCAACAATTCCACAATTTGAATCAAGTCATGAGCTCACATGACCAAACACTGCCCTAAATAATTCCATGTAAAATACAATAATGCTATTTATTTCAGCAAGAAATTTAGACAGCAAAAAAGTGATCCTTAGCAAATTTTGAGTAGTATATGTATTTGTATGACCAGAAACATTTGTTCTAAGTCATAAATAAAGAATATGCTCTGTTCTGTTATGTCAATTAACAGATGAACATAGTCCAGTGGATATGTTTAATGCTTAAAACAATAAATATTAAGGCATAATTATTTTGTTCACACAATTATGTTCAAAAATAAAAAATGAAAATGAAAAAGTTTCCTACCTGCATTTGTGATATCTCAATCTTCTGTGGCTGCATCTATAACAGAAATCATATTTTGCGATATAACAGCTAATTATACAGTGGGGTTTACCGCACCTCAACACTAGATACTTGTTGATTTGGCGCCATGACGGATGTGAACTTTCTGGGTCCAAGACATCAAACTATGAGACATGGATTCTGAAACTTCACAACCGCTGGAAAAACAAGTTGACCGTCGTCCTTGAATGCTACTTTTCCTGTTCGATTTTTATATCTATATTTGCTGAAACTCAAACATGTAAAACCCTATTAATCGTCTCTTACTATCATGGTGTTGTGCTTAGACTTGCACGTTTAAAATGGGGATATCTAAAATAGATAAAAAGAAGATATAGATCCTTCCAGTTCAATCACACTTTATTTCTCAAAGAACAGTCTACAAGTTGTCTTTATTATAAGATGGTAATATATGATATTTAAAACAAACAAATAATAAATCAACTATCGTTACAGTATAATTCTTAAATACAAGAATTATACGCCTTATATACTGCAAAGCAATTGTGATAGTCATCTATTGTGAAACTTTAAACATCATTATCAATTATACAGAGATTCAGTTTCTAATTGTAATCCATAATTAATATCATTTATTTTCGAACCTTTACAATTCAACATCATTATAATTAAACTAAAGTGTATCTGCTAAATCTTTATACTATATATTTTAGCCAGTTCTTTTAATTTACATCAGAACAACATTTTATATATTGATTAACCATAAGTAGAAATAAGCCAAAAGTCTAAATGACCATAGCGTTATGCGTTAGTTATCCAGAATAACAAATATAAAGACCGATACACAATAGTTTCCCATTATTATTTAACATATTAAACAGAGAAATAATATGCACAAAAGTAAAGCTACAAATTATATTAGTTTAATATTCACGACTCTCA
Organism: Cyrtodaria siliqua; assembly: GCA_037043455.1. Classification (NCBI taxonomy): domain Eukaryota; kingdom Metazoa; phylum Mollusca; class Bivalvia; order Adapedonta; family Hiatellidae; genus Cyrtodaria; species Cyrtodaria siliqua. Next base: position 63,124 of record JAWPHD010011715.1, read on the forward strand.
TTTCCATAAGATGTCATTACTTAACCATGTTCTCTTCATTTCATAATATACACATTACAGAATCTTTTCATGTTAAACATAAATTATTTAATTGATGTATCACTTAAGTTAAACTTATCAATATATCCATTCAAAGAACATTTCCAAGAAATTACAATTTTACCAATAAAATAAATAACTGAAGTAACTTACCTAAAATAGATAAAAAGAAGATATAGATCCTTCCAGTTCAATCACACTTTATTTCTCAAAGAACAGTCTACAAGTTGTGTTGATTAACTGGTGCATGGATCTTTTAAAGGGCTCTGACCGATAAAATTTCGACCAATAGAAACACGCGTTCTAAAACTTATCCTGTAGGCGGGGTTGTGAAAATGTAGCCCCTGGTCAGGAAATGAGTGTTAACAGTTTTATTGTTTATGTAGGAAATTAAGTTTATCCAAATGTCTACAATAAGCCATTAAATAATCAACTTGGCATTCCTGTGAACTTATCTTGGTTGCACTTCTTTTGTTACACTGATTACATATCAGTTATCAAAGCAGGAAGCCAGCCATCAAAATTAAGCCTAATGGAAATTTATGTCACTTCAAAGAATCAAACGAGAAAAACAACAATTAAGATTTTAACCAAACATTACTAAAACTGTGTTTTATGAAATAATTTATATGACAATCTAAATATATAAAATGGACTGTTTTCTAAAATTTAATTCAAATGACTTTTTAAATTAATTCAAATGACTATTTATATACATGAATTCTGAAATTCAAAAATACAATAAATCTAAAGCATAACATTACCTCCTCCGTTAAATTTACTTTATTCCTATAAAGTGGCAATCTATTCTGTATTGACAAAATGTTTACACAACTTAACAAATGCAACATAAACGTATATACAAATCAAACACATCAGCATCCAGAGTAGTACCTTTTGAAGGAAAATACCAATTTTTAACAATACCGTTTACAAGTATTATTCAAAAATAACTGCCTGGACATGACACATTCTAACATTAGAGATAGTAACTAATATATATACAACATAAAGATGTACATGTTTCCCACTAAATGGTTATACTGGAATCTGCAAGTAAGATATAGTACAACATGTATACATGACATTTATTATACGCATAACCATGTAGGTGCTTTAATTAACACCTCTTTTAGAGCAATGGGTTTCATGAATGTGTTTGTATTGGAATCAGTAAGTTTCCATGTTGGATATAAAAGTAAACACAGTATGTGGTTGATAATATGTGTTTCAGTTTTCGGGCTGTAAGCGTCGACACTCTGAAGTGTGTCTTAACATTGAGTTTTCGGTCAGTAAGCGTGTTTATGATTTCACACTTGTCCCATTCGAATGCCAATAAGGGTGACCATAACCCCTGAATCGAAATACAAGATATATCTTGCGGTACAACCACTTTCCAGTAGGAGGGACACATAGACAGTGTTTTCAAGGAAACTTGAACGCATGATTCTCCATTAGTTAGTTCCACAACGAATTTGGTCTTATTTGTTGTACATTTACAGTTATGAACAAATATAATGATGGTGGCGACTAAGGTGCATATACATGTAGCCAAAATGACATGTTCTATGGTGAAATCTACTGTTTCCAAGAAAAAATTTGGTGGTGCTGAAGTAGCCTTATTATTTTTGTAGATAAAGGATGGCAAAGTGGCCGCTGATGTTTTGTGTACTTGAGTAGTTTGTAAAACGCTCAAAATAATAAGAACTTTTCTGAGTTTAATGAACATGAATATCAATGCCAACAGAGATAAACCGGCAATTGCTGAAGTAGTATACAATATAATGTTATCAGTTGTAGGCCAGTTTTCATCCAAAGTAATACTGCCAGAAAGAAGTGGTTCAGTAAGAGACCGGAATGCAACAGCATCATTCTGAGCTGCTTGAGCCATTCTTTGTAAACTTAAGTGTGCTTTTCTGTCATCTAGAAGGACATTATTCATAGTGTGGTTATACACCTTAAATTGTGGTATATCCACGGTTAATGGATTTTCAAAAAATGAGTTACTTTCAATTGTTTTCAACAAAGAGTCATTAAAAAATTGCTGCAGTAACGCTAAATTTACTGGATGCAATTTACTTGTAGTATTTTCATGACAAGCAGATAATCTCGGAGGTAAAAACATGGTTGCAGTAGACACTGCACATTCACATGGAACACTTAATGTGCAAAAGTGGCAGCCTTGGACCATTCTTTTGTTAGTTTTGCAAGTGAATTCTACAACATCTACCTTATATATAAGAACGGAAGTATGAGATAGTTCCGTAATTGTAGCCGACAAATGGTGAAGCAAAAATCGAAAGTCACACATTCGTTTTACATTAGCCTTATCGTTTGCAAAAAGTGAAAAAATACAATTGATGGATGTGACCGGCGTCAATACCTTGTTGAGTTTACAAGAAATCACGTTGGACTCTGTGCACTGATCAAGATCATTTCTGTTAAATGTGGTGTAGTACTGTAAATCATTTGTGATTGCGAACAAATCAGGCAAATCCAGTAACTGTGTTGCATGGTTGGAAGTGTTATTTACTGGTACTGGGAATGACAATACTTTAAATAGGGACAAAGGTTTTGGGAATGGTGCAATTGGAAATTTGACAGAAATGTACAATTTACAACCTTTACGGGCGTACAGACTTTCTACATATTTGTAAATATCGGTTGGACTATCAAAAACCATGTGAAATCCATTGTACTTTTCATGTAAGATGGTCTGGATATCGAGCATTGTTTTGGACATAGTGGTTGATGGGATCAAATGAGGTGAAATCCTTCCTTCCACTAAAGCATAGATACCATCTAAAAGTTCATTAAAAATAGCCTCTAACTTTCTTGATTTTTCAATTTGTTTTGAAATTAGAACACTCATTGTTGAGAACGACCTTTCTAAATTGTCAAAGCTGTCATATAGTTGAGTATGAATATGCTCAATTGCAAGTTCATTTTGTTTTAGACCTTTCATGATGTTAGTCATCCTGTCATCTGCAGTTTTGATGTAGGAAGCTAGTTTGTTTTCGTGTTGTTCCACCGAATTTACAATAGTATTTGTGAGTTTGTTTAAAGAGTTAATATGATTGGCTAACATTTCAACATCCCCTATTGTAGCAGTTCCAAATATTGATCTTGATAAGTCTCCAATGAATGGCAATAAGGCACGACGAGTTCTACTTTTGACTATCAGATCCCTTTCAGGTACAAGACGCGTAATTGATTCAATAGTACTGTTTATCATAACTTCTGTTTCCTTCCTGATTTGGTTTATTTCCAGTAACACTTCATTGACAACTATGCATGTTTTAGGGTCTTTACTGCACCCTGGTAAATTTATTAAATTGGTTTCAACTGGCAGCTGGACTTCAAATGTATGAATCCATGTCTCACTACCTAGCTGCAATTGAGCTTTGGGCTCAAACAACACGCCATAATTCAATCGCTGCAACTCGGGCGAGGGGTTGCCAGACACCATTGTAGTACACAGAATCACAAGGACTATGGCAAGCTTCAGTTCACCCCATTTAACTAAAAATAAAGAAAAAATGGATGTAGTTTAATAGCCGGTGAATGTAAAACCGTGGCCACAGTGTCTACATTCTAGCACTTAGTCAGAAAACTAGAGAGATAGTGCAACACTCAACTCCCATTCCATTAACATACTCACACACATTCATTCATTCGACATACACCCTTCATTTAAATCACTCATAGTTTCTTAGAAATTTGGCTTTCCCACATGAAATGTATATTCTTAGGTGTAATTAAGTATATTGTGTACACTAATTTAGTATAAACTGGGTGAGTTTCACTGCCATAGAAATCTCAAGATCATGTATGATAAAATTCCTGTGTCTACCTGTTCAATAAATACAATAGTCCACATAATAATGTTAAAAGACCGCATATTGAACCTATAAAAGTGTCCGAGAGTTCATAACAGCTTTTGAATGGTGTTTTCGATGTACTAATTATGTGATTTATTTTGCTATATGTTATACTATAGACAAGAAACCACAGTGAAAAAGTCAATCAACAGTACTATTGTGTTAATTTATCGCTGTACTTATTTCTTTACGTTAAAATATTTATAGGGACGTTTCCTACGAGTTCCTGTTTTCGTGTGCGTTATGTAATAATGGTGTTTTAGAGCTTCGCTGACCTTATCTTCGTCAAGCCATGATGGCTTAGCATTTTTATTTGACCATTCCACTAGATATTGTGTTTGCTGACCCCTTTTTTTCAATCTAAGGATTTTATTTGCTGTTTGCCAATTATCCTGTTTCTTCGCTGTTTCCTTTGGTTTGGAAGGGCCTGGTTTTGGTTGGTCAGTTTGTCTTGTTTTTTCCTTCTTGCCATCTTCTAGGTTCTGCTCTGGTTCGGCGCCAGCTCCTAGGTTCTGGTCTGTTTCCGTGTCTTCGTTTAAATCAGCATCCTGTTCTTCAACTGGCTCAACCACGTGTCTTTGGTTTTGTGGGTCATGATATGTCTTCAGGTGTTTTGCATTTACCATGGGCCCATGTAATATGTTTGTTTTAGAATCAGCCAATTTGTAAGTGTCATGCGGACCTCTCTGTCGGATGTAGTATGGACCTTTCCATTTGTCTTGCAATTTGTGAGAAAGACCGGGTGTATGACAATTTACTTTGAGCAGAACTTGTTCTCCAAGCAAGAAATTTGATTTCTTTGCTTTAAGATCATGCCTGTCTTTACTTTCTTTTTGTGTTGTCTCTGTATTTTGAGTGGCTTGTCCATGAACAATTCTTAGTCTCTCAAGCAACTGATCTATATGAACCTTTGCCTGCGGATTGAGGGTTTGTCTTGGAACTAATGTAGTATCAAAAGGTAACCTCATTTCACCTCCAAACATCATTTTGAAGGGGCTAAAGCCTGATGTTTCTGTATTTGGAGTTGATCGCATTGCCATTAAGACAGTAGGCAAGAGTAAGTGCCAATTGTTCTGATCTTTATTGACATACATACGGAGAGTTTGGCCAATTGTAGCATTCTGTCGTTCAACACAACCATTTGCTTGAGGATGATAGCTAGCTGTTTTGTGTCGAGAGACCTTGTAAATTTCACAAACTGCATTAACGAGTTTACTTAAAAAGTTTCTGCCACGGTCAGTTACTATGGAAGCGCAAGCTCCATAGCGACAGAATATTTCGTTATGCAACACCCTAGCAATCTCTTCTGCAGTTTGTACACGCAATGGAAAAGCTTCCACCCAACGTGAAAAACTATCCACACAGACAAGAATATATTGATGTCCTGCAGTAGTTTTGGGTAATGGACCTACAATGTCAATATGAACTCGTTCGAATACTTTCACTACCGGGAGGGGGTTAAGAGGCATTGGACTGGCATGTGCATCTCTTTTAGTTCTTTGACACCTATCAAATAGGATGTGATGTCCTGCGAACCATCCCCTTTAAATGTTTCTAAACGGAAGACACCAGCCATTGAAAATGCAGTTGACGGTACCTCTGCTTCCTGTTGGAGTGCTGGTTGCTGTTGTTCCACTACTAGTTGTTGTATCACTTGTTGTTGTTGTTGCTGTTGTTGCTGTTGTTGCTGTTCGAGACCCGAACGTAGATTGTAGTTTGACGGTTTCGACGTTAGTGGCATTACTCGCTTGGCTTTATGTAAAAGGTTGGGATCATCCTCTCTACCCACCACGTGTTGTGCTTAGACTTGCACGTTTAAAATGGGGATATCTAAAATAGATAAAAAGAAGATATAGATCCTTCCAGTTCAATCACACTTTATTTCTCAAAGAACAGTCTACAAGTTGTCTTTATTATAAGATGGTAATATATGATATTTAAAACAAACAAATAATAAATCAACTATCGTTACAGTATAATTCTTAAATACAAGAATTATACGCCTTATATACTGCAAAGCAATTGTGATAGTCATCTATTGTGAAACTTTAAACATCATTATCAATTATACAGAGATTCAGTTTCTAATTGTAATCCATAATTAATATCATTTATTTTCGAACCTTTACAATTCAACATCATTATAATTAAACTAAAGTGTATCTGCTAAATCTTTATACTATATATTTTAGCCAGTTCTTTTAATTTACATCAGAACAACATTTTATATATTGATTAACCATAAGTAGAAATAAGCCAAAAGTCTAAATGACCATAGCGTTATGCGTTAGTTATCCAGAATAACAAATATAAAGACCGATACACAATAGTTTCCCATTATTATTTAACATATTAAACAGAGAAATAATATGCACAAAAGTAAAGCTACAAATTATATTAGTTTAATATTCACGACTCTCATTTCCATAAGATGTCATTACTTAACCATGTTCTCTTCATTTCATAATATACACATTACAGAATCTTTTCATGTTAAACATAAATTATTTAATTGATGTATCACTTAAGTTAAACTTATCAATATATCCATTCAAAGAACATTTCCAAGAAATTACAATTTTACCAATAAAATAAATAACTGAAGTAACTTACCTAAAATAGATAAAAAGAAGATATAGATCCTTCCAGTTCAATCACACTTTATTTCTCAAAGAACAGTCTACAAGTTGTGTTGATTAACTGGTGCATGGATCTTTTAAAGGGCTCTGACCGATAAAATTTCGACCAATAGGAAACACGCGTTCTAAAACTTATCCTGTAGGCGGGGTTGTGAAAATGTAGCCCCTGGTCAGGAAATGAGTGTTAACAGTTTTATTGTTTATGTAGGAAATTAAGTTTATCCAAATGTCTACAATAAGCCATTAAATAATCAACTTGGCATTCCTGTGAACTTATCTTGGTTGCACTTCTTTTGTTACACTGATTACATATCAGTTATCAAAGCAGGAAGCCAGCCATCAAAATTAAGCCTAATGGAAATTTATGTCACTTCAAAGAATCAAACGAGAAAAACAACAATTAAGATTTTAACCAAACATTACTAAAACTGTGTTTTATGAAATAATTTATATGACAATCTAAATATATAAAATGGACTGTTTTCTAAAATTTAATTCAAATGACTTTTTAAATTAATTCAAATGACTATTTATATACATGAATTCTGAAATTCAAAAATACAATAAATCTAAAGCATAACAATGGTATCAATTCTTGATCTTACTGACCACCCTCAAACAACACGGGGCTCTTGCGTTATAAGTCAAAAGGGTAGGTCAGTGTTATTAACAATGATCTAATTGTATAGGAATAGATTGATGTCATCAATTAATTGTACAAACTGTAGAAACCCAAGAGTAAATTTACTAATTACCTTTAAGCTGTGATCGAAACGGCCGAATTCATTCCACGAGAAAAATAGACGCGACGTTTGCATGCATCTATATGTACAGTACAGTACATTAACAGATAACATGTTTAATGCATAACATAATAAATAATAAGGCATAATTATGTTATTAACAAAACTATGTTCAGAAAGTGAAAAATGAAAACGTTTCCTACCCGTTTCTGTGATGACTCAAACGTCTGTGGCTGCACCTAGAACAGAAATAATAGTTTGCGATGTAACAGCTGAATTGTAAATTGGGTTTACGGCACCGCAACACACGATAGTTGATATGGCGCCATTACGGATATGAACTTTTTGGATCCAAGACATAAACTATGAGACATGGATTCAGAAACTTCACAACCGCTGGAGAAATACTTCTTAATGAAACTCGTACTTGTAAAACCCTATTAATCACCTCTTACGATCATGCAGTGTATTATTAATTCCTGATCTTACTGACCACCCCGAACCACTCGTGACTCTTGCGTTTTAAGTCAAAAAGGTAGGTTAATGTTGTTAACAATGACCTAATTGTATAGAAATAGATTGATGTCATCAATCTATAACTATGTATGAACTGTAGAAATTGTAGAATTCCAAGAGGAATGTTACTAATTACCTTTAAGAAGCGATCGAAACGACCGAATTCATTTCACGAGAAAAATAGACGCGATGTTTGCATGCATATATACGTCAGTTACATTAACATATGAATATGTTTAATGCATAACACAATAAATAATAAGGCATAAGTATGTTGTTAACAAAAAAATGTTCAGACAATGAAAAATTAAACGTTTCATACCGGTTTTTGTGATGACTCAAACGTCTGCGGCTGCATCTATAACAGAAATCATAGATGTCACAGCTGAATTATAAATTGGGCTTTACGTCACAGCATTACACGATAGTTGATATGGCGCCATGACGGATATGAACTTTCTGGAACCAGAACTATTTTTCCTCTGGTGGATTTGATCGCATCTGCAATTAGCAAATAAGAGATATTATGTTTTAGCAATATTTTCATAGTAAATAGTATAGTCTTAATAGTCTACCTGATGTGTCGTCTGCAGCAGCTTGGTGGTTGCAACTTCAAATTCAGCCAGACAACGTTTCCACTGGTGGATTTGATCGCAACTTCAATCAGAAGAGATAATACACGTTTTTGCAACATTTTTCATAGTAAATAGTATAGTCTAGTAGTCTACCTGATGTGTCTTCTGCTGCAGCAGCATGGAAGCTGCAACTTCATAGTCAGCCAGAACAACTCTTTCTCTGGTGAATTTGATCGCAACTGTAAACAGAAAAGAAGAGACAAAACATGTTTAAGCAACATTTTTATAGTAAATAGTATAGTCTAGTTATCAACCTGATGTGTCGTCTTCAGCAGATTGGTGGTTGCAACTTCTTATTCAGCCAGAACAACTTATCCTTCTTTATATTTGATCGCATCTGTAGTCAGAAAAGTAGAGATATTACATGTTTAAGCAAAATTTTCGTAGTAAATAGTATAGTCCGTCTACCTTATGCGTCGTCTGCAGCAGCTTGTTGGATGCAACTTCAAATTCAGCCAGAAAAACCTTTCCACTGGTGGATTGAAAAGCAACTTCAATCAGAAAAGAAGAGATATTACATGTTTTAGCAACATTTTCATAGTAAATAGTATAGTCTAGTAGTCTACCTGATGTGTCGTCTGCAGCAGCTTGATAGTTGCAACTTCGTAGTCAGCCAGGACAACTTTTCCTCCGGTGGATTTGACCGTATCTGTAATTAGAAAAGAAGAGATCACATGTTTTAGCAACATTTTCATAGTACATATGATATTCTAGTAGTCTACCTGTTGTGTCGTCTGCAGCAGCTTGATGGTTGCAACTTCATAATAAACTAGAACAACTTTTGCTCTGGCGGATGTGATCGCATCTGCAATCAGAAAAGAAGAGATAGTATGCTTAACAATGTTTTCATTGTAAATATTATATTATAGTAGTCTACCTGATGTGTCGTCGGCAGCAGCTTGGTGGTTGCAACGTCATAGTCAGCCAGATACAGTTTCCTCTGGTGAATTTGATCGCATATGTAAACAGAAAAGAAGAGATAAAACATGTTTAAGCAACAATTTCATAGTACATAGTATAGTCTAGAAGTCCACCTGATGTGTCGTCTGCTGCAGCTTGGCGGTTCCAACTTTATAGTCAGCCAGAACAACATTTCCTTCTTTAGATTTAATCGCATCTGTAGTCAGAAAAGTAGAGCTTGGTGGTTACAACATCAAATTCAGCCAGAACAAAGTTTCCACTGGTGCATCTGATCGCAACTTTAATCAGAAAAGAAGAGATATTACATGTTATAGCAATATTTTCATTGTAAACAGTATTGACTAGTAATCTACCTGATGTGTCGTCCGCAACAGCTTGGTGGATGCAACTTCCAATTCAGCCAGAACAACGTTTCCACTGGTGGATTGGAAAGCAACTTCAATAAGAAAAGAAGAGATATTACACGTTTTAGCAACATTTTCATAATAAATAATAAACAGCAAGAACAACTTTTCCTCCGGTAGATTTGATCGTATCTGTAATTAGAAAAGAAGAGATCACATGTTTTTGCAACATTTCATAGTCAATAATATAGTCTAGTAGTCTGTCTACCTGTTGTGCCGGCTACAGCAGTTTGGTTGTTGCAACTTCATAGTCAGCCGGATTTGTTTTCCTCTGGTGGATTTGATTGCATATGTAATTAGAAAATGAGAGATATAACATATTTTAGCAAAATTTTCTTAGTAAACAGTATAGTCTACTAGTAGTAGTCTACCTGATGTGTCAAATAGAAGCTTTATGGTTGCAATTTCATAGTCAGCCAGAACAACTTTTCCTTCAGTAGATTTCAACAATTTCATAGTAAACAGTATAGTATTGAAGCCTAATTGAGGTGTCGTCTGCAGGAGGATGGTTGTTGCAACTTCATATTCTGCCAGAACAACTTTTCCTCCGGTGGACTTGATCGCATCTGTAATCAGAAAAGAAGAGATCACATGTTTTAGCAACATTTTCATAGTACATATGATATTCTAGTAGTCTACCTGTTGTGTCGTCTGCAGCAGCTTGATGGTTGCAACTTCATAATAAACTAGAACAACTTTTGCTCTGGCGGATGTGATCGCATCTGCAATCAGAAAAGAAGAGATAGTATGCTTAACAATGTTTTCATTGTAAATATTATAGTCTAGTAGTCTACCTGATGTGTCGTCGGCAGCAGCTTGGTGGTTGCAACGTCATAGTCAGCCAGATACAGTTTCCTCTGGTGAATTTGATCGCATATGTAAACAGAAAAGAAGAGATAAAACATGTTTAAGCAACAATTTCATAGTACATAGTATAGTCTAGAAGTCCACCTGATGTGTCGTCTGCTGCAGCTTGGCGGTTCCAACTTTATAGTCAGCCAGAACAACATTTCCTTCTTTAGATTTAATCGCATCTGTAGTCAGAAAAGTAGAGCTTGGTGGTTACAACATCAAATTCAGCCAGAACAAAGTTTCCACTGGTGCATCTGATCGCAACTTTAATCAGAAAAGAATAGAGATATTACATGTTATAGCAATATTTTCATTGTAAACAGTATTGACTAGTAATCTACCTGATGTGTCGTCCGCAACAGCTTGGTGGATGCAACTTCCAATTCAGCCAGAACAACGTTTCCATTGGTGGATTGGAAAGCAACTTCAATAAGAAAAGAAGAGATATTACACGTTTTAGCAACATTTTCATAATAAATAATAAACAGCAAGAACAACTTTTCCTCCGGTAGATTTGATCGTATCTGTAATTAGAAAAGAAGAGATCACATGTTTTTGCAACATTTCATAGTCAATAATATAGTCTAGTAGTCTGTCTACCTGTTGTGCCGGCTACAGCAGTTTGGTTGTTGCAACTTCATAGTCGACCGGATTTGTTTTCCTCTGGTGGATTTGATTGCATATGTAATTAGAAAATGAGAGATATAACATGTTTTAGCAAAATTTTCTTAGTAAACAGTATAGTCTACTAGTAGTAGTCTACCTGATGTGTCAAATAGAAGCTTTATGGTTGCAATTTCATAGTCAGCCAGAACAACTTTTCCTTCAGTAGATTTCAACAATTTCATAGTAAACAGTATAGTATAGAAGCCTAATTGAGGTGTCGTCTGCAGGAGGATGGTTGTTGCAACTTCATATTCTGCCAGAACAACTTTTCCTCCGGTGGACTTGATCGCATCTGTAATCAGAAAAGAAGAGATCACATGTTTTAGCAACATTTTCATAGTACATATGATATTCTAGTAGTCTACCTGTTGTGTCGTCTGCAGCAGCTTGATGGTTGCAACTTCATAATAAACTAGAACAACTTTTGCTCTGGCGGATGTGATCGCATCTGCAATCAGAAAAGAAGAGATAGTATGCTTAACAATGTTTTCATTGTAAATATTATATTATAGTAGTCTACCTGATGTGTCGTCGGCAGCAGCTTGGTGGTTGCAACGTCATAGTCAGCCAGATACAGTTTCCTCTGGTGAATTTGATCGCATATGTAAACAGAAAAGAAGAGATAAAACATGTTTAAGCAACAATTTCATAGTACATAGTATAGTCTAGAAGTCCACCTGATGTGTCGTCTGCTGCAGCTTGGCGGTTCCAACTTTATAGTCAGCCAGAACAACATTTCCTTCTTTAGATTTAATCGCATCTGTAGTCAGAAAAGTAGAGCTTGGTGGTTACAACATCAAATTCAGCCAGAACAAAGTTTCCACTGGTGCATCTGATCGCAACTTTAATCAGAAAAGAAGAGATATTACATGTTATAGCAATATTTTCATTGTAAACAGTATTGACTAGTAATCTACCTGATGTGTCGTCCGCAACAGCTTGGTGGATGCAACTTCCAATTCAGCCAGAACAACATTTCCACTGGTGGATTGGAAAGCAACTTCAATAAGAAAAGAAGAGATATTACACGTTTTAGCAACATTTTCATAATAAATAATAAACAGCAAGAACAACTTTTCCTCCGGTAGATTTGATCGTCTCTGTAATTAGAAAAGAAGAGATCACATGTTTTTGCAACATTTCATAGTCAATAATATAGTCTAGTAGTCTGTCTACCTGTTGTGCCGGCTACAGCAATTTGGTTGTTGCAACTTCATAGTCAGCCGGATTTGTTTTCCTCTGGTGGATTTGATTGCATATGTAATTAGAAAATGAGAGATATAACATGTTTTAGCAAAATTTTCTTAGTAAACAGTATAGTCTAGTAGTCTACCTGATGTGTCAAACAGAAGCTTTATGGTTGCAATTTCATAGCCAGCCAGAACAACTTTTCCTTCAGTAGATTTCAACAATTTCATAGTAAACAGTATAGTATAGAAGCCTAATTGAGGTGTCGTCTGCAGGAGGATGGTTGTTGCAACTTAATATTCTGCCAGAACAACGTTTCCTCCGGTGGACTTGATCGCATCTGTAATCAGAAAAGAAGAGATCACATGTTTTAGCAACCTTTTCATAGAAAATAATATAGTTTAGTAATCTACCTGTCGTTTCGTCAGCAGCAGGTTGGTTGTTGCAACTTCATAGTCAGTCAGACTGGTGGATTTTATCGCATCTGTAATCAGAAAAGAAGAGATCACATGTTATATTTAGCATTTTCATAGTAAACAGTATAGTCTAGAAGTCTACCTGAGGTGACGTCTGCAGGAGGTTGGTTGTTGCAACTTCTGTCTGCCAGAACAACTTAAGCAACATTTTCATCGTAAATAAAATAGTTTAGTAATCTACCTGTTGTTTCGTTAGCAGCAGGTTGGTTGTTGCAACTTCAGTCAGCCAGAACATTTTTTCCTCTAGCGGGTTTGATCGCATCTGCAATCAGAAAAGTAGAGATATTATGATTTAGCAACATTTTCATTGTAAATATTATCTGGTGGATTTGATCGCATATGTAAACTGAAAAGAAGAGATATTACATGTTTTAGCAACATTTTCATAGTAAATAATATAGTCTAGGAGTCTACCGGTTGTGACGTCGTCTGCAGCAACTTCGTAGTAAGCCAGAACAACATTTTCTCTCGTGGATTAGAACGCATCGGTAAACAAAATAGAAGAGAATAAACATGTTTAAGCATCATTTTCATAGTCAATAGTATAGTCTAGTAGTCCACCTGGTGTGTTAGCTGCGGCAGCGTGGTGGTTGCAACTTCATTATAAGCCAAACTGATGGATTTTATCGCATCTGTAATCAGAAAAAAAGAGATATTATATGTTTTAGCAACATTTTCCTTGTAAATAAGATAGTATAGTAGTCTATCTGATGTCTCGTCTGCATTAGCTTGGTGGCTGCAACTTCATATTGAGCCAGAACAACACTGGTGGACTTGATCGCATCTGTAATCAGAAAAGAAGAGATCACATGTTTTAGCATCATTTTCATAGTAAATAATATAGTTTAGTAATCTACCTTTGTTTCGGCAGCAGCAGGTTGGTTGTTGCAACTTCATAGTCAACATGTTCTGGCTGACTATGAAGTTGCAACAACCAACCTGCTGCTGCCGAAACAACAGGTATATTACTAAACTTACTGTTTCGGCAGCAGCAGGTTGGTTGTTGCAACTTCATAGTCTGCCAGAACATGTTTTTCTCTGGCGGATTTGATCGCATCTGCAATCAGAAAAGAAGAAATAGTATATGTTTTTGCAACATTTTCGTTGCAAATATTATAGTTTAGTAGTCTACCTGATGTGTCGTCTGCAGCAGCTTGATGGTTGCAACTTCATAATACGCCAGAATAACGTTTGTTCTGGCAGATGTGATCGCTTCTGCAATCAGAGAAGAAGAGATATTACATGTTTTAGCAACATTTTCGTAGTAAGTAGTATAGTCTAATAGTCTACCGGTTGTGCCGTCTGCAGCAACTTGGTTGTAGCAACTTCATAGTAAGCCAGAACAATTTTTTCTCTCGTGGATTAGAACATCGGTAAACAAAAAAGAAGAGATTAAACGTGTTTAAGCATCATTTTCATAGTAAACAGTATAGTAAAATAGACTACCTGTTGTGTCATCTGCAGCAGCTTGGTGGTTGCAGCTTTATATGCAGCCAGAACAACTTTTCCTATGGTGGACTTGATCGCATCTGTAATCAGAAAAGAAGAGATCACATGTTTTAGCAAAATTTTCATCGTAAATAATATAGTTTAGTAATCTACCTGTTGTTTCGTCAGCAGCAGGTTGGGTGTTGCAACTTCATAGTCAGCAGAACATTTTTTCCTCTGGTGGAATTGATCGCATATGTCAACAGAAAAGAAGAGATATTACATGTTTTAGCAACATTTTCATAGTAAATAATATAGTCTAGTATAGTAGTCTACCTGTTGTCGGCTGCAGCAGGTTGGTTGTTGCAACTTCATAGTCAGCCGGAATTGTTTTTTCTCTGGTGCACTTGATCTTATCTGTTATCAGACAAGAAGAAATATTACATGTTCTAGCAACGTTTTTAGAATAAATAGTCTAGTCTAGTAGTCTACCAGGTGTGTCGTCTGCAGCAGCTTGGTGGTTGCAACTTCATAAACAGCAAGAACAACTTTTCCTCCGGTAGATTTGATCGTAACTGTAATTAGAAAAGAAGAGATCACATGTTTTAGCAACATTTCATAGTAAGTAATATAGTATAGTAGTCTACCTGTTGTTTCGTCTGCAGCAGGTTGGTTGTTGCAACTTCATAGTAAGCCAGAATATTTTTTCCTCTGGTGGATTTGATCACATCTGCAATCAGAAAAGCAGAGATATTATGCTTTAGCAACATTTTCGTTGTAAATAATATAGTCTAGTAGTCTACCTGATGTGTCGTCTGCTGCACTTGGTGGTTGCAACATCAAATTCAGCCTGGATATTGTTTCCACTGGTGCATTTGATTGCAACTTAAATCAGAAAAGAAGAGATCACATGTTTTAGCAACATTTTCATAGTAAATAGTAATGTCTAGTAGTCTACCTGTTGTATCGTCTGCAGCAGGGTGGTGGTTGCAACTTCAGAACAACTTTTCCTCTTTTGAATTTGATTGCATCTGTAATCAGAAAATGAGAGTTATTACATGTTTTAGCAACATTTCCATTGCAAATAATATAATATAGTCTAGTAGTCTACCTGATGTCTCGACTAAAGCAGCTTGGTGGTTGCAACTTCATATACAGCAAGAACTTTTTCTACGGTGGATTTTATCGCATCTGTAATTAGAAAAGAAGAGATCACATGTTTTAGCAACATTTTCGTTGTAACATTTGTGTAACATAAATTATGGTTTCCAGCATCTCTGTAACATAAATAAAGGTTTCCAGCATTACTGTAACATAAATAAAGGTTTCCAGCATTTGTGTAACATAAATAAAGGTTTCCAGCATCTCTGTAACATGAATAAAGGTTTCCAGCATTACTGTAACATAAACAAAGGTTTCCAGCATCTCTGTAACATAAATAACGGTTTCCAGCATCTCTGTGTATCGCTATGTATCGCATTTTTCTTTGAAAAAGCGACAAGGAAACGAAAAGATTTCCTACCTGTTTTTGTTTCGACTCGAACGTCTGTTGCAGCATCTATTACAGAAATCATAGTTTGCGATGTAACAGTTGAATTATAACTTGGGTTTTACGGCACCGCAACACACGATAGTTGATATGGCGCCACGGATATGAACTTTCTGGATCCAAGACATAAAACTATGAGACATGGATTCAGAAACTTCACAACCGCTGGAGAAACACGTCTTACTGAAACTCCTATTTCACCCACCTATTAATCACCTTTTACGATCATGCAAGAGCCAAGCAGTGCTATCATATTGTACTGAAAACCTCTCCCACCCCGCACACACCCAACCCCGCACCCAGCGTACCTCACAGAACTCTTGCGTTATAAGTCAAAAAGGTAGGTCAATGTTGGTAACAATGAGCTAATTGTATAGGAACAGATTGATGTAATCAATCTATAACTACGTATGAATTGTACAAACAATAGAACCTCAAGAGGAAAGTTACTAATTACCTTTAAGCTGTGATCGAAACGGCCGAATTCATTCCCCGAGTTAAATGGACGCGATGTTTGCATGCATATATACGTACAGTACAATATATTAACAAATAAACATGTTTAATGCAATACACAAATAATAATAATAAGGCACGATTATGTTGTTAACAAAATTATGTTCAGAAAATGAAAAATGAAAACGTTTCCTACCTGTTTTTGTTTCGACTCGAACGTCTGGAACAGAAATCATTGTTTGCGATGTGACAGTTGAATTATAAATGGTGTTTTACGGCACCGCAACACAATAATTGTTATGGCGCCATGACGCATATGAACTTTCTGGATCCAAGACATAAAACTATGAGACATGGATTCAGAAACTTCACAACCGCTGGAGACGTCTTACTGAAACTCCTATTTCACCCACCTATTAATCACCTTTTACGATCATACACGAGTCAATCAGTGCTATCAGATTGTACTGAAAACCTCCCCCGCCCCACGCACACCCCACACCCCCACCCACCGTACCTCGCGGAACTCTTGCGTTACAAGTCAAAAAGGTAGGTCAATGTTGGTAACAATGAGCTAATTGTATATAATAGATTGGTGTAATCAATCTATAACTATGTATGAATTGTACAGTACAAACAGTAGAACCTCAAGAGGAAAGTTACTAATTACCTTTAAGCTGTGATCGAAACGGCCGAATTCATTCCCCGAGTTAAATGGACGCGATGTTTGCATGCATATATACGTACAGTACAATACATTAACAAATAAACATGTTTAATGCAATACACAAATAATAATAATAAGGCACGATTATGTTGTTAACAAAATTATGTTCAGAAAACGAAAAATGAAAACGTTTCCTACCTGTTTTTGTTTCGACTCGACATCTGTGCGGCATCTGATCAGAAATCATGTTTGCGATGTAACAGCTGCTCATTTGGCGCCATTACTATGAGACTATACATCAGAAACTGGAGAAGCAAAACAGATTAACTGTAACTTCAACTTTAAAACCTTTTTAATCGCCTCTTACGATCATGCAAGAATCAAGCAGTGGTATCAAATCTTGGTTTTATTGACACAACGGATCCACACGTGGCTCTTTATTATAAGTCAAAAAGGTAATGCTATGCAGGTAACAAGTACCTACTTTTTAGGAATGGATTTATGTTAGCAATATGTCACTGTAATTAGTAATCATAAAAGTACACATCTACCACCGTATGTCAATACTATTCTCAGTGTATTTTGTTTGATTGGAGACCCGGTTGAACAGCAACATAACGAGTTCAAATCGTCTGCTCTGATTGCATGAACGCATTTTAATAGTTTCAATGCGATTTGTTTTCTAAGAAGAAATAATTTATAACACTTATAACTGCGTGCTTAGGCATTGTGTTAAGTACTTCGATTAGTGAAGCTTTCGATGTTCCTAATTCTAAAATATGCCAAAAATTATTTTGACCTGATGTTTTCTATGCATTACCACTATACTATCATTTCCATGGCCGAGGGTGTAATGATATTGCTTTGTAAACATTCTCGCCTCTCACCGCTGCAGGTTCGAATCCTACTGGGAGCTCGAATCGTGATGAAGTGTGATTTCTTACGGATGGTGGGAGATGTACAGTACTGGTTCTAACCCAGGAAAAGTGGGTGGTCTGCCTCC